>SRPT01000459.1:0-24960 GCA_018360205.1 Claviceps digitariae | reverse complement strand
ATTATTATGAATTTTTTTTTCTTTTTTAAAAAAAAAAAAAAAATAAGATGAAGAATTCTTGGCAATTCATCCCTTCCCCATGGAACCGACACCCCACCTCTTCTCGCCCCCATATGAACATGACATGGAGCAGGCTCTGAAAAAGTTTATTCAGAACACATGATCTACCTGCCATGCAAAGCCGGAACCAGGACCGAGTCAACGCCCACACGGTATATTTGATGAAATGACTACGTGTATGTACATATGTACCTTCCCCGGGGGTTTGTGTACCCCGGAAAGAAGAATTTTACCCCAGAAAAAAAAAATTGAATGGAAAACTTTTTATGGAAGAAAAAAAAAAAGTCTTGTGGGGCATTATAATTGAGTTGAGTTTGGGGGTTGATGGGTTTTGTTCTTTTCGTTCGTTGTTTTGTTGGTTCTTGTGTGTGATTCCAAGGGGGGGCGGGGGTGATGGCGTGCTTGGAGTACATCCGTCTACTGCGTTTTGTGTCTTGGTAAGGCTAGGATATATCTGGATCGGTATATTGCACGGAGAGTGCTCCTCCGGATTTACCATCCCCCCGCAAGATGAGTTTCTTTGATAAAGGGGGAAGAAGAACAAGGCGCGGGTGGGTGCAGGTTCAGGTTCAGGTTCAGGTTGAGGTTGAGGACGAGGTCGAGGTTCAGATGATTATGAGACAGCTAGGTCTGGGTTCTACGGGTTGTTCCTGTTTGCGTCTTGGATTTGGGACGCCACGTGGCGGGTTGGGTAGGGCGTTGCTTCTGGAAGCATTCCTGTTTTGTGGTTTTTTTTTTCGAGTTGTTTTGAGGAGCTTGTGAGAGTCGGTTGGGGGTGCGTGGGCGAGATGCGGGTTGACGGTTCGTGGTCAATGCAGAAAAGTTGTGCAGATTAGGAAATGAAGGGGATTTCGATCAAGATTCATCATCGCATCATCAGCTAGTCTTTCGTACGAGGTTTCAACAACGAGACCCGCACACGCATGTACAGAAGATGCTTCTTCATCACCTTCATCACGTCTCATATCGCCAGAATTAAGACAAAGCAAGCTCCAAGCCAGAACAGCAGTGCGCTCGTGGCCCTCGTCATGAGCACCATGGCCTGGCTCTTCTCATCCCCCCATAGCTTGGCAGCCGCTCCTGTCTCGGGAGCCTCGTCAATGCTGCACACCACTCGACAGTCTTTAGTCCCCGTCGCCTTGTCACTACTATTGTACAGCATCTCAATCCATTGAATTTGCAGACTGGCCTCGTCCCCCACGCGCATACTGCCGCTCCAGGAGCCTCCATCGCTCCAGGAGTTGATGTGAATGCCCGCCGGGTCGCGAGGTACCTGGAAGGCTATGCTGGCGACTTGCTGGCCGTCGACGTACCACGTGCTTTGTCTGGGCGTCCAGTCCAGCCTATAGACGGACCAGTCTGACCACTCCTTGCCGTAGGGCAGTGTTGCGTTCCTCGTGGCGCGGAGCTTCTTACCATCGTCCTGAACGCCGGGAGTGTACGATGGCTGGTTCGTGTATTGGACTCTGTTTCTGGGTCCGCGAGTGAGTATCTCCATGTCTGCTTCTTGAATGTCCGCGATGGCTTTGGCGTCGCGATAGGTGAATACTGCGGATACGGCGCCGGAGCTGCCTATCGTGCGGGCAAGCATGCGAAGAGACAGGTAGTGGTAGGCGGAGGAGACGGTCTGGAATTCCGACGAGGACTGGAAGGTTTGCTGCCGGCGCGTGCGCATGGTGAGATGTGTGCTTGACGGGGACGACGAGTCGTTGTCGGTGTTGGCTTGGATGAAAATGTTGTTGGGCGAGTTGACCATCAGGATGGTTGCGTCGCCGTTGAGCAACCCGCCGAGCGTCTCCGACTTGGAGTTATTCCACGATTGGGTCTGCCATGTCGATGTCCACAGCGGGGATGTAAAGAAGGAGCTGGAGGGAGGGGCTGAGGAGGTGTCTTTGGCAGAGGAGAGCACATCTGGGGCGCTGCTGGATGCGACATGAGCGAGGCTACGAAAGTCAAAGAATCGGTGGGCTTGGTAGAATGTCGGCTCGGTGCCGTTGGCGAGGTAGCATGTGCATTTGGAGTCGGAGATGGGCGTCGCAGCTGCGAGAGCCGTCGTGGCGAGGGACACAGCGGTGGTGAGGAACGCGGAGGGATGATGCATGATGATGCATCGTCACGAGAGTCTTGCCCTCAAGAGACGCGGGAAAGGTGAAAGAATGAGGGATAGGGTTGGCTGCCGTGAACAGGTCAACTGTAATGAAAGATTAAATAAAAAATGCAGTGAATTCATGACGATGTTCTTGCTATGGAGTGTTTCAGCCATTGTCAGCGCACGAGCCACATATTGTTTATCTGCAGGGACAAAAGACAGCATCGAGGGAGGCATAATATGTAAGTAATTTTCACTAGATGCTGAAGGCCTGGCATTCATGGATTCCAAGCTGATGGCGGGAGTTGAATTCGTGACAACAGCGTGAGCCTATTCATCACTTGAAGAAGACTAGAATCTTGACCAAGTATACAAGACTAGTGGACTGAGGAAGCACTCCTGAGCATGGTGCCTCGGAGCCAAGATAATCCAGTCCGTTCACCGTCCAGAAACTAAGTAGCCACCAACCACCAAACCAAGCGCCCTGCCAACTGAGTGGGCTATTTGACATTTCACTGACGTCGCTGCCCTAGCTCCAGGTCGCAAAGGAAGAGCGCATCCCAGTACCAGCGACAGCCATTGTGTTCGAGCCGCTGACGAGTGCTTGTTTATTTTCTTCTGGCAACTAGATTGCTTCCAGCTTCTTTTTCTCGCGCTTCCTGCAAGGGCACACTCCCTTTGTTTCTCCTTTCTTCTTTTTCTTTTGCGACTACAAAAAGCGCCAGATTCACCGATCTTGCTAAGTCTCAGGTCCATAAAACGTATCATCATGTAAAGCCGCTACATTCGGGATGCTCACCATTGTAGATGACAGATCCCTTGCCACTCTAGTTTGGAAAAGAGCAGAGCCCTTTTTGCCAGTGTCCCAGCCATGACGGGGACTGCAACTCCCCCCGAGGTGCTGGAGGCTGCTTCGCCTCAGCCTGTGATGGAGCGGCCCGTCGCGGCGCTCCAAAACAAAGAGACCACGGAGGAAGCGGCCGCAGCGGAGGATGATGGTCTCACAGACGTAGACGGTGCCTCTACAACGTCGCGGTCGCCATCGCATTCGACAGAAAAAGAGGAGGGCGAAATCGACGGCGGAGACGAAAACGACACCTCCTCGGCGCCTCCTCTGCCCGCAGAACCCGTTCCGGACGCTTCTTCTGGACCACCGCTGCCGAACGAGCCCGTGCCGCAGGCTGACGACGGATGGGATTGTCAGTGGGATCCCAACACTCAGGCTTGGTTTTTCCACAATCGCTTCACGGGCAAGACGCAGTGGGAGAACCCGCGCGCTCCCCTTGCATCCGCAGCAGAGCCTGCTGACGCGCTGTCAAATGCGCCTGCGTCCACTGCTGCACCCCCAGGGTCAACTACACCGGCAGCTACTGCTTCTCCGCCTGACGACATAGTGGGAGGGTACAATCCCGCCATCCACGGCGACTACGACCCCAACGCGTGGTACGCCCAGAAATACACCCAGCCCGACGAATCGTACGTCGTCGTCCCCGAGATACCCAGTCTGGAAGACGAGCCCTACGTCGCCACAGCAGGCTTCAACCGCTTCACGGGCCATTTCCAACAACCCGATGCGGGACCAGACCGGCACGCCGACGAGGCCAAGTCCGCCCGACAGATGAATGCCTATTTCGACGTCGACGCCGTTGCGAATGCAGACGACGGCCGCAGCCTCAAGGCCGAGAGATCCAACAAGAGGATTTCCAAATCGGAGCTCAAAGCCTTCAAAGAGAAGAGGAGGGCAAAAAAGGAAGAAAAACGGCGAGCCTGGCTGAGAGATTGAAATGAAAGCCTCTCTCAACTTCTCGTCTCTCTGTTTCTCTTTCTTGCACGGCCCTTTCAAACTCTTCCATTGCCATGCTTGTGGGGGTGCGTCCTTGGAAAATGGCGTTTGGTTTTTGTCCTCGACATACTTGGATTTCTTTTTTTTAAATGCACACAAGCCGCAGAAGACGCCGGCACGTGGGCTCCAGGCTCCCTTTTTGGATGCGAGTACCCTTATCCCTTTGACGAACACCTTGCTCATCTCGTGGGGAACGGGGAGAGACATGGCTGCTCTTTCTTCATTCTTCATTTTTTCATGATTTCTATCCTAGGGGTATTGGGGAGAGCCCGCGCAGGGCATTCTACGTAGGAAGTCTATGTAGTGTATTTCCAGCTTTCTTCTTTCTTCTTTCTGTCTTCTCTCCTTTTCTTTTCTCCCTATTGTTACGAGATACCGATTGATGGTCGTGAGAGTAACGTAGTGTGCGGTAAAGGACGCGTTATTTATGTCGTATGTTTCGAAATTGATGTAGCTTTTTGCATCTATCCAATTTTTCCTGCGTGGGATGTTACATATGTAGGTGCCATTTATTTACACATTGTTGTCCTCGTCCTCGTCCTCGTCTTCTTCATCATCATCATCATCCAATTCCATGTTCAGATGGACGCTCTCGTCGCTATCATCGTCACCGGCATCATCACCGGGCTGTACCGCCGCAGGAATTGCCAAGGGGAGAGCTGCGGCTGCAGGTTGAGTCATCTCCTGGCGCTTCGAGGGCGCGGCATACACGTCTTGGTGTTTGCGCTTTGTGGGCGACTCGGCTGAGCTATTTGTGTGGGGTGTCTCGGTATTGGCTTCATAAAAGGGGTTGGTTTGTGTCGGCAGAAGATGGGGTGCCCCGTTTGAATTCAGTGCCTTGCTTTGTTGTGCGGTGGTGGGATGCAGGACTTCTTGTAGAGTTTGCCTGTGGTTGGACTGCAGCAGGGGGGGTTCTTCAGCATCGCGCATTTCCTCGTCGTTATCATGCGCGCCGTCTTCGGGGTTGTCGTCTTCGCTGTCTTGCTCGACTGCTGTCACGCTTGCAAGCATGTCTGTGTTGGTTAGCACACTGGAGGAGGTGCGGAGGTTGCTTCGTAGGACCTCGAGACCCTGGTCGTGGGGGTATTGCTGTGAGAGATGGGGCAGAATGCTGGGATACACGCGGCCACGCTGGTCCTTGTAAGGGTTGAGCACGCTGGCCAGCATGGCTTCGCGGTTTCTTGCTAGGATGGCTGTCTTGTCGAGTAGGCCGCGGAGAGTGGGTTTGAGGTGATGTTGTGGCAGACTCGACAGTAGACCTATCAAGAGTTCATTGGCTGCGGCTTTGTGGTGCGCCTCTAGCGACACCGAGGTCTCGGCAGCATGCGCTTGCGGCTGAAGAAAGAGGTCTGCATTGGCAAGACTGCTACTGCTGCTGCTATTGTTGGTGTTGCTGCCCTTCTTCTTCTTAGGATCATTGGTTGAGGCCGTGGAGGATTTCGTGGAAGGTTTGAGAAAGCCTGCGTCTTCTTGCAGGTCACGACAACAGGCAGCCATCAAGGGCTCTATTGAGCCCACGGCCGCTCTCGACATTGTCGGACCAACCAGTGTTACGATGCTGAAGAGGATTTCGTATCCTGCCGTTCGGATTTCAGGATTTGCAATACCGGACTTGAACACGCGAACCAGGTGGTCTAATATTTCGGGAATCAAGGGGATCATTCCCTGACCGAATCTGTGCAGCATTTGTGACGTCAATGCGAGGGCTGACAGATGAATGTCTGGAATGCAGCTCCAAAGTTCCTCCTTTTCTTCTCGGCTGATGGCGGCATTTGTCTCTAATGCTTGATCCCAAGTTTGGGCCTTTGGGTTCAGCCTCGCAATCAGACAGACTCTGGAGACTGCATCCATAAGCGCGCTGACAGGAACGACAACGGGTGCCTTTGTCGGATAACTGAGGCAGTCGGCCAGATAGTTGAAAATGCCTCTCAGACGCTCTACTCCTGATGCCAGGCTGGTCCATGGCGGCAATTGATCACCTGAATCGCTGCCTCCGGCGGGTTCACCATCAGGGTCAACTCTTTGTCTTGTATAGCCGGACGTGCCTTCCCAAGACTCATCGACGGCACGCAAAACCTGGTCACCAGTAGCATGCAACTCTCGAAGCAAGCCGTCCACTAGCTTTGCCCATTCTTCGCTTCCACCAGACTTGGCCGCCACGCAAGGAAGGGAGATGACTAGTCTTCTAGCTGCTCGTTGTAATGACTGAGGAACCAGGAAATCATTCGTGAAGGTTGGTGCCAAGTAAGACCTGACAGCAGACCTCATGGCTGAGCTGTTGGGTCTGAAAGTAGCAGGGTACAATGGAATCAGGGTTGAGAAAGAGTCGCATATGGTTTCCACCGTGCTCAAGGGAGCAGGGGCCCTGCCCGAACTGTGAGGCTTGATGAGTTGGAGGCATGCCGTGATGAAGGCTGGAATAGTCGCGGTGGCAATCTCGCGAACGAGAGTCTGGAATGGCTGGACAGCAAGATATATGTGCGTCAAGGTCAAGATGGCGAGTTCCTTTGAAGGGAACGGATCTCCTTTCTGTACCACACGGCGGCCACGTCAATTCTGAATCGCCCATCGTATTTTCATGAAGGGTGCGACGTACCTGGATAATAGACAACAAACCGCGGACCCATGGATCGGAGGTGCGAAGCATTTCCCAACCTCCTACATCAATAATGGCCTTGATCAGGCCAATGGCGGCGAACCTAGCCTCACGGCTGCGTCCATTCAGGAGCGAGGTCACGCTGGTTCGCATTGTGTGAACGAGCTGTGCATTTTGAGATCCGTCTTCCTTAGACCTGGGATCCTGTGGCGAGCTCAGCACACTTTTGCACCGTACGATATGTTTTGAGAGCAAGGGAACTGCGCGCGGTAGCTGTGCCTGAGGTATGGACGCCAGCTTTCTGCAAAGCACCTTGAGATCGGAAGGAGGCAATGAAGCCATTGTGACTGAGGCTGAGTCGATGATGCTATTACTTGACAGGTTGAAGAGCTTCTAGCTCGACGTGCCGAGAAGCGTCGATATTTTTGTTCTTTTCTTGTCAGCCCAAAGCCGGTGAGGTGAGCTGGCTGTTGTAGAATGGCCAAGTCCCATGAGACACACAGCCCTAATGGAGGTTGCGGCTGCCGAGAAGGCGGAAAAATCGGAGAGGCAGCCTGTGGAAGTATCTCAAAGCTGCCAAATATCCCAGGCTAGGAAATGACAACGACCTGCCTTCAATTGAATGCTACGGACGGTGGTGATGGGATGGTAACATGATTCTTCTTCTCAGCCCGTTACAAATGGCTGCATGTGGTCGAACTTTTTTCTGCCAGACCCCTTCGCCAAGCTCCGACGCCGCTAACCCGACTGGGCAGGGCCTTTGTTCGTGGGGGGTCCACATGAGCTGCTCCGAGGTACATGCACACCCACTGATGCCCGCGGCTGTACATCATGCACTTCAGCTGGGTGACGGGTCTGGTCCCAAGGCGGGTTCCTGGCGGGTTCCAGGCAGGTTCCAGCAGGTCTTGGCTGCAGCACGGCTGTCAGGGACCTGCAAGGCTGGTGCTTAGGCGCTCCTTGGACTCTGAGTGGCGGCCTACAGGCCTCGTGCTGCCAAAGTCGACATCAAACATCAGCAATCAATGATGCCAGGCATGTGGGCACGTGGGGTTCTGGTCCGAGCCCAGCCATGCCCTGCCTGGCCGTCTTTCCATTTCCATCGTCTCCGTGCACCGACACCAACGCCAACACGCACCAACATCGACACCGCACCACCGACTCCTACTCCCTCGTCCCTTCTCAGCATCTGCTGCTGCTTTGCTATTTCTTTACGAGCTGCTGTCACTCTTCGTCATCGTGCGTCGGCTTCGTTGTCCTGCTTGTGGCCCCTTTCGCCATGCTGCTGGAGTCTCTCCAAGTCTAGTCTGTCTGTCACAGCCCCTGATCTGTGATCTGGTCGCGATATGAATGTAAGGGGCTCGAGTATACGCAGCCTTATCCGACAAGACAAGACATCGAAACTGACCCGAACTCTTCTGCTCGTTTAGCTCAAAGCCTCAAATTATATCGAGAAGCTCAATGGCGCTCGCTGCGAGGGCAACTGGGATGCTGTTCCGGAGCTGGTCCGCAAGGTCCGCAAGCATGCTCCTGAGAGGACGTGTACGTTTATATTCATAGAGCACCGGAACTTCTCACAATAACCTGCCACCCTCTTCTAAACTCCAATCAGCCTCTACATGGGCTTCTTGTCATGCCTGAGACTGACTCTCAGCTTCTTAGGTCTCACCCTGACTGCCGAAACGGAATGCGCCATATCTCAAGTAACGGCTGCAGGTGCACGCCCTTCCGCTGCTCAAACCGCCGACGACCTCGACGTTTCAAGCCGCTTTCCGAACTTATCTGCTGCCATCGGACAAGAGAACCATTACCACGAAGACAGATACCAAGCCAGGGTCTGCATGGGATGGCTGTACTGGGTTGTCGGCGAATACAGCCATGCTCTTGCTACCCTCCCCTCAAGCCTCGAGGCCGAAGGCATCTCGCCCAGTTCCACTGAGACCATCTCGGAGTGGACCAATTTGTGCGCCCTCAAGTCTGGTTACCTGCAAGCTAATTGCTTGATGCGGACCGACCAACGGAAAGAGGCGCTCTTGGCTCTTAGGTCCGCCACGCCGTCCTTGGAAGGAATCTGGTGCGGCCATGGGGTGCGCAAACAGCTGCGGTACTGGTCCGAGCTCTTTCTGACAGAGTTCTGCATGCTGTCAAGCCAGGCCGTGGAAAATGATGAATTGAATCTCGACGACCCCGATTCCATTGCTGGCTTCCGAGCTTGGGCAAAGTACTGGGACATCATGGGGGCACCTGTTACAGGTGGGTTAGGTTTCAAGGGCTCCGTTCCGCGAAGGAGGATCTGGGCTGAATACTACGAGACCCTCTCTCGAATCCTGGAAACTGACATGTCCTACACCCCCGGGCATGTCCACTACATACCGAGCGACTTGCCTGCCCGAGCCCAACTCCGGATGGAAATCAAGCATTGTGAAGCTGCCTATCGAGCGCTCATTCTGAATGAAACGACATTCCCGAGGGCCGACGAAGACCGTTTAGAGGTTGAGGACTTTGTGAAGCGCGTAATGGCAAACTGGACCATCATATGCGGCAGAGGCTGGAGGGAGCAGGATCTGGGGCCTGGCGGCCGCGCCGCCGTGAGCCGTAACGTCCTTGAGACGTTATACAGCGCTGCAACTCGAACATATCACTCCACATACCTCCTCCGATCTCTTTTCTGTGTACATCTTGCTGTAGCAGACTTTGATTTGGCTTTCAAAGCCTTTGACTCATACTTGGACATTGTCAAGAAAGGCAAGGCGAGAGAGGAAAAGACGGGGCATAGAGAAGTGAGTCTGGACGACGATGGCGCTGTGTTGGAAACCATGGCCCAGGCCATCTTGGCCCTGTGCCGATACGGCCATCGAGTTGCTGGCGAAAAGGCTCGGCAGCTGGGAGCCGAGCTGGAGGATTGGCTTTCCAAGTTGCCCCAGATGAAAACTGCCGAGAACAGTACTTCGCTTAACTCGCGAGACGAAGCCATTAGTGGAACGCGGACCTTCGTTTCACCTCATATCATTGCTCTCGCCTGGCAAGCGATTGGATTGTCTCATGCCCACTGGTCCCGAATTACGCATGAAGCCGGTTCAAGAACGGAAATACAGTCGAAAGCTATTCGCTGCCTTCGCAAATCTTTGGCTGCCGAGTTTGGGCGCTCAAAGGACATCAGAAGTTATTTCAGTCTCGCCCTTCTTTTAGCGGAGAGGAGAGAGTTGACGGCGGCTATTGAGCTGGTACGGTCAGCGCTGCTATGCAACAAGGGTCAAGAAGAAAGCTACAGTCTCTATCACGGTCCGTATTGGCAGGAGAGGACATTGATACCCGTGTGGCATCTCTTGGCTCTTCTCCTGAGCGCGAGGCAAGACTATACCATGGCCTCTCGGGCCTGTGAGGGTGCTCTGGAACAGTTCAAGGATGCCTCTGTTCTCTTCGGTAAGACCGAAGCCAGTTTCCGTAGTGACCACCTCAAAGAGAACACCGTCTCCAATGGAGCGAACTCTGGCGC
Source organism: Claviceps digitariae (assembly GCA_018360205.1). NCBI lineage: Eukaryota > Fungi > Ascomycota > Sordariomycetes > Hypocreales > Clavicipitaceae > Claviceps > Claviceps digitariae. Next base: position 14,879 of record SRPT01000459.1, on the reverse strand, counting down.
GCCTGCTCGCGGTCTGGTGGACGATATGGATGACTCGGAGAAGGAAAGTATTCTTGAAGTCAAGATGACACAGCTGGCTTTGGTGGAGCTCGTTGAAGGGCCAGATGTCGCTGTCAATGCCAGCTCTGAGCTTCTCTCCTTGTACACTCGCATGTTCGGCGCGCTATCAGTCCAGCCAGTCGCGAGCTCCACATCGACTCCTTTAGCAATACCAAAAACCTCTGGTACTGCCCGAAGTATCCGAGGAACGATATTTGGGCACAAGACGGATCGACTAGCATCAGGGACTAGACAGGCTAGCAACAGCGTCAGCACCATTGGTGAAAAATCGGGTCTACCTGCAAGGCCGGCAACTTCGGACAGTTCTGTCACTGCTGCTGCTACTGCTGCTGCTCCCTCCATTCAGGTCACAGAGGCCAATGCCAATGCCTCTGGAAGCAGGCACTCACGGCATGGCAGCAGTAGTCAAGAACGACGAAGGAACAGCCTGAAGAAACGAAACCGGAGCGGGAGTCATCAGCGGCCTGCAACTAGCACAGGGCCAGGAACGCATCAAGACACTATGGTGGATGGAGAGACATTCTTCAATCCAACGACGGAGGCTGACCAACCCGACTTTTTCAAGGGCTTAAATAAGATTGCTCATACCAGGGTACCGTCTATCGGTCGTACGAAACCTGTCTCGTCGCTAAATTCGATTATTTCGGTCACTTCCAAATCTTCGGATGTGACTGACTTCACGATTGATATGACGCATGCGTCACCCAACGTGCTACCTCTGGTCCAATTATCCAAGGGAAAAGAAAAGGCCCAACGACTTTCGCTCCTCATCAAGATCTGGCTCACAATTGCTGGGTTTTACCGCCGGGCGGGTATGTTGGATGACGGCAGGGCAGCGGTTTTGGAAGCCCAGAAGCTGCTTCAAGAAATCGAGTCGGAATCGTGGAAAGAGCTTTCTGCAGCAGGGGCTACCAAGGGCGCCGGGTGGGCAGAGCGGAGGAGTGTCGATGATCTATGGGGCGATGTATGGTCCGAGGTGAGTCTTGCCCAGTCTACAACTCCATTGTCACTTTTGTGGACAGGTTTTTCTTTCATATTTTTTTTTCAGCGATGCTCCTATTCACGCCTGCTGATGAGTATAAAAATAGCTGGGACTTTTGGGACTTGCCAAGGGCCATCCTTACAGTGCCAAATCGGACTTTGAAACGGCGCTCACTCACTCTCCGGATCATCCAGTCGCCATCACCGAGTTGGCCAACATTCTCCTGGACGTGTATAGCGAAAAGCTGTTGCCTCCGCCAACCGTGCCGGCGCTGGATTCTGCCGATAACTCTGACAGAGCGAGCCTGGCATGGCCCAGAAAGGCCGTGCAGGAGGTATTTGCGGAGACGTTGCCGTCTTCACCACTTGGGCTCGGCCCGGCCACTACGAATGGTGTCTCGCCGCAGTCTCAACAGAATGTTGCTGACGACGACGACGACGACGCTGCTGCTGCTGCTGCTGCTGCTGGTGGTTCAGGAACATATGACCAGTTGCCAGCCCCTTACAAGGCCACCAAGCTACCTCTCGTGGACCGCTTATCCGCTCGCGAGCGCGCATTCACCCTTCTTTCTGGCCTGACGCGCCTCGGGACTGGCTGGGACAACTCGGACGCATGGTTTGCCCTAGCTCGCGCGCACGAGGAGAATGGACAAACCGAAAAGGCCAAAGAAATTCTGTGGTGGTGCGTCGAACTGGAGGAGGCCAAGGGGGTTCGAGAGTGGCGAAGCCTGGGCAACGGGGGCTACATTATTTAATCCAAAGACGTAGACGATGCGTCGCACAGAACCATTCGGACATATATTCGTTTTTCAGTATACACCTACAACCTAGTTAATATACAATATTAATATCTCACTCATGCTCGTTACGATGACTGTCGACGTGACCACCGGCAAGTGACGTGAATCGACAAGCAATGAAACCCGGGGTGCAGCATCCCGGACCCGCACAACCTTGGCCACCATCGCGAACCACAGCGCTAGATATCATCGATGTAAAGCGTGATGACTCTGGATCATTGGCTGGAGGTATTATGTTTGCCTTTCCGTCATTCGGCTGCGCTGTCGTATCTTTGTGTTGGAAATCGTAGCTCAAGAAATTGATATTGCAGCTCAACACCACGAATAATCGCAGCCTAAGAACATACATGCATACATGCATACATACATACATACATACATACATACATCTATTGTAGCCCAAACCATCGGCACCCATCACCACCTAACAATGCGACCCATCTCCTCGCCTTCAACTCGACCTGTCGTAATCCATCCCACTTCACTTCACTCTCATTCCACGCATGATCACCACACACATAACCGGGTATACACATCCTGCACCAATATCAGAAGTATCCTCCCCGTCCCTCCCACACAGACCAGCCAATCTGGATGATCAGCCACTGCCTCCAGGATCCCCCTGGGCTGCTTCCTTCTCACCACTCGAAACACCCTACGCAGAGCCTATGAAAGAGCAGTGCGGCAAGGCCGAGCAGGTGAATATGCAATATCGATACACATTACTATCCATGCAAAAGAGCATAAAATGCCGTATTCGAACTAAACACAGAATAGACTTGCAGCGCCATGGAGTTTGGCGGGTTGGAACCGATACGCGGGGCGAGGACGTTGGAAGCTATTCTGAGCGGTGGGCTTAAAGATGAGGAGCAGCGTGGGTTCTGCATGGAGAGGCCATGGGACTGCCGTCTGACTTTGGTGAGCAGATATGGCTATTCACATGTTTTTAAATACATCCCAGTGCTTCAAGGCAATTTAGAACCATGTGTTTTTTTTTCCAAGTCGTTCATTCAATGAAACATTATCTATGGCTTTGCCCCCAACTCCTACTCCTGGTATGAAACTCGTGGGGGATTCTTTGATTTTTCGTGACATCCAATAACTTCCCCTCTTCTGATGCGGCGGGACTACACCCTGTCCGTTTTTACCCCCCTATGATGATGATGGATAGTAAGTAAATGGCTTCACAATCGAGATGTGGTTTCTCAATATGGTGACCCGCCCCATCTTTGCCCTAGCGTCGTGACTTTTCCTGCTCTGGTTTTTCTCTTCCTTTCTTTTTTTTTCTCTGCCGTCCAATTCGCTATTGTCTGCTCTTCAGGAGAATCTGTAAATAGGATGCAAACACTTTTTTGTCTGTCGATGTTGTCAGTGACGTCAAAAACTCCTCTCCATTAATGCCTAGAGTGGGGAACAGCCCGTTCTGCAAGTCTTGTATAAACGCATCTCCTGTCTTGGTATAAATCACCTGCTCCAAACCGGCAATCTCTGTCAAGACTTGCTTGGTCTGGGCATCCTGGGCGGGACGGAAGCCGGAATTGCGCATCACTTCCCAACAAACCGAGTGAAAGCGGTCAATCATGTAGCGGTCAAATCCGGGTATCAGAGGGGCCGGGCTTGCGGTGGGAGCAGTAGGGTTTTGGCAAATGGTCGCCACGTCTGGCCCACCCCAGATAGCCGATATTCGAGCCATGAGCGTGAATGCCAGTCGGCTGGGACCAATATTCCCGTCCAGCGTCTTGGCTAGCTCTGTGATGGATGAGATCATCGGCTCGAAGAACCCTTGGTTCGCTTCGCTAATGAGAACACCTTCTAAACCGTTATTCAAGATAATTTGTAGGAAGGATAGGTACTCTCGCCGGAGCTCAGCCAGCTGGATTTCGTCGTCGGTGCCCGAAATAGGCTCAGAGAGCCCTCCAAAGATTCGCTGCAGCAAAGGAGTGAGGAGAGCGTTGAGTACGTCATAGATCTCCGCCTTGAAGCCAAACACCACTTGGTCCAGCAACCGCAAGAACATGGCCATCTCGTCCTTGGAGGAGCTCTGAGACAACAAGCCTTCAATCCACTGAGGCAGTTGTGGCAGCACAGCTGAGCCGAGAACGCCGAGGAGCTTAGAAAATGCTGATCGACATGCTGTTCGGATCTCGGCTGATGAATTGAGTTGGTTGAGAGCAATAAGGATTGCTTCTGCTGCTCGTGAGAACTCGTCCGAGACCGCCTTGTCCGGCGGAGGGTGATGCTGAGTTGCAGCGGACCCGGGGCTCCAGTCCGAGTATCCATGAGCCAAAGTGCCAAGGGCCATAACGATGTGGTGAATCTGAAGAACTGCCTGAGCGTCGCCCGACTTGGCTCGCCCGAGATGAACTTCCATGTCTCGGAATAGAGGCTCCATGACTGATCGAGCATAGAGTGCTTGTTTGTCGGCAGGAGTGCTGATGGTCGAGGAAATGCACCCGATTGCCTCGAAGAGATACAGCTGGCTGGTGAAGAGGGCGTCAGCCGAATGGTCAGATTCGTCCGAGGACATGTCGTCGTCGGCATCCTCGCCAGGTACCTCGGCCCTAATGGGCAGAAGGTCACCAATCGAGGAGATTATCGTCTCGGCGACATTTCCAACCTGGCTGCGAAGTTGCTTAATGAACCGATGAAAAAGATACCACGACCTTGTCTTAATGCGTGCATGTTCATGATGTACAAGACGGACAAAGTTTTCCAAGACCTGCGGAATGTACGTGGGATGATTTTCGAAAACGAAGCAATAACGAACGCAGATTTCCATATATTGCAGCAGAATAGCAGGATGGGAAAAGCTAGCAATGCCTGGAAAAGACAAGATTAGAAACGAATAGTGAAAGAATTAGGAGACAAAGAAGTAGAAAAAAAAAGAAGAGAAACGGTTTACTCACCTGATCCCACCATCTTCTGCACCATGACGACAAGTCTCTCGGACGCCTCCGTGGAAGGCTGATTCTTGGTTCCTAGACCTTGATTCGGCAAGGCCAACTCTCCAAACAAGTACATTTCATATAGCGCCAGGTCAAGATCCCTCCAGTCCATTTGAGATCCTTGTTGGTCCAGATTTTGAAACGTGTTCGCAACCAAGTTGCTGAGCATGTCCATATAAAGGGTTTGGTCAATAGCCGCAATGGTCTTTTGCAAATTCTGTAATTTTCGACGCAATTCTTGGAATTCTGCCTCGTCGGTCTGCTCGTCCTCGTTGCCCCATGTGGATGTTTCGTCATATCGCATCTTACGGATGATGGCGTCCAGAATCGGAGCGAGCATACTGGAAAAATCCTGAGGTAGTTGACCCAACTTTCTCAAAAAAGTAAGCAGGTCAGTGAGGGCCGGAATGACTGTAGAGCAAACTTCGTCGTACTCGTCCGCGAAGAGGCGCAAGAGAAAGGGGAGAAATGCATGAAGATGTTGCTTGGCTCTTGCTCTACAGTTTTCTCCAACTTGACCGTCGTCGAGAGCCTTGACGATGTCAGACATGACGGTATTTACAAGCTTCGCCACAGCTTCGGCCAATTCAGTATCATAGTTTGCTGTGCCCTTGAGAGCGCTCAATGGAGCACTGGCAAGAAGTTGTCCGACAATTTCCTGAAGATTGAGAAAGGAGATCAACTCCATCTTGTCTGCCGAGCGCATCTTCTTGCCGCAAATTTCAGTCAGCGTGTCAATGGCTGTGTCTCGAACCTTGTCTTCGCCGCCAACATTGGTACGGCCAACCATGGGAAGAAGCAGCCTGATCATGTCCTGATTGACGACGAGCGATATGTCCATCCAGCTGACCCATTTGCCCACAACCTTCAACACCAACTCCACAATGGTCTCATTGTCATTGTACTTGGTCAGAAGTTGTTTCCAAGACTCGGCAACTTTATGAATGTCCTGCGCTCGAAGTTGGTCTTTGAGTTCGGTGTTTCGCTTGGCGTCATTACTCTGTCGAGACAGCAGCATGTCGGCAATCTCATCATGGATCGAGGAAAGAATTCGAAGATAGAACAGAACACCAGTGATGCTGTCTCTGCTATTTGAGATGCCAGTCAACTCCCAGAAGTCGTCAAGGAAACTCTGCCATCCATCTTGATAGAGAAAAACAAAAAGATACGTCAGGGTCTGGGTGAGCTTGTTTTGGAGTGAGACTGGATCTGCTTGATGTTGGGCATCAGGGCCATAGCTCTGCTGAACATATTGGAGGAGTGTGTATTTTAAATATGATAGACTCGCAGCATCGAGACCCTGAGTATGAACAGCGTAGTTGACAACCTCGAGACACACCATTCGAACGACCTCGGAGGCTCGTGGGGTCCGAGCGAACAGATTCGTGCATGCTTGCCAGCCTTGCGGGTTAGAACGCAGCTGATTGAGATACTCAAAGGCTTGCTCCTTCACCGACTGATCGGACATGGGGTTGGAAAGAATTTCGACGGCATGTTCAACCTGTAGAAGGTCCGGACAAATGGTCATGGTCAGTATACAGGCCTCTCAAGCTAGTAAACAACATGGCACGACCTGGCAAGACCTGGCGTCACGACAAGTCGTTCAGCCGTCATTTTGGGCCGTAAGAACAGTATGGCAATGGTCACGACGTGAAAAATGGCGGGGCAGCAGAGGTGGGACGGCAAGAAAGAAAAAGAAAAAGAAAAAGAAAAGATAGAGGTCACGATGCCGGCAGGGTAGGCGTCTCATGCACTTACCTGGGCCTCCATGATGGCCGGTATGAGAAGTTCCTGCCACTTGGTACAGGGAACAATGCAATGACGAGCTTGTTAGAGAGACGAAACGCTGCTATAATACCGGCAGCCTTGTGTACGCAGCATGCAGCATGCTTGTTTAGGACTCGAGTGACGACAAGGCTACCGTGGAGTCATGCCGATGGCAGCGAGGAGGCCGGTTCCGAGGTGGTAAAACAGCAGCTTAGCTGAGGGGAGGGACGTAGGACCTGAGGATTCAGTGCCAGGCCGAAGAACCCCCAGATGGGTTGTGTCACCGGGATCAGCCTCGCCAAAAGAAAAGTGTCGCCAGCTTTTGACTCCCGAATATCGAATATGCGTCTTTATCTGCTTGTGCCCAAAAAATCGGTGCAGTTCTCGCGTGCCGACGTGGGGTCGGGTTTTCTGGTCGAGTCGGATGTCTGGCGCGGCAGATTTTCGGACAAAAGTGCAATGTTGTGCGTGCCGAGGGTTACTGTGCTACGAGGTATTGACTAGCATGAAGTCTACAGTGTGATATATCCATCTGCGCACTGGCCGTCGTGAGTCAGAGCTGTCGTCTTACATTGAACCAGTCTTTCTTCTCATCATTTGCGCTCTTGATGACCGCAACTTCTTCATTATGATGATACGTATGACACATGTCGTTGGATATCCAAGTCAGTGGCAGGTATCTATGTTGAGATATATTTGGCATTGTCGTGCAAGTACTTGATGATCTGCTTGCATTGCCGGTGCTGCAGAGAAGCGCTATCCGAGATTGTGGCCAGCAGATAGTTTGCCCTGACTGTGCCTGCTGTGACACGTTATTTCGTCACCATGAGTCAATGTTGTTTCTTGTTATTTTCCTTTAATTTCTTCTCGCTTTCTTCTTGCTTCATTTGCCATTCTCCCCCTTTCTTCAGGCCTCATCGGTAAGGTCAGCCAGCACATGATGCCCGATGCGAATAGCACCTGCGATCCCATCATGATTTCCACAGTTGTTCAAGTGACAATCTGTCCTGTGCCTAACAAACGCACCGTCCAAGATAGTCGGTCGACCCCACATCGCAACAAGCTTTTTGGCCTCGTCACCTTTGGTTCCAGAAGCCGGAGAGCCTTCCTTTCGTGGAATGCAAACCAATAAAGCGACAAGCTGGGTATTTCTGGCTGCTGTAAGACATTCTGGGCGCGGATGATGCCCTTGTGCAATTGGACAGCCTGCTTTGCCGAGTATTCCGCGAGAAAAAGATTTCAGGCAAAATAGAGCGTCACGTTCAAGATGAAAGAACATCCTTCTTCACAGAGCGAAAGCCAACAGGGTTTGATCATTAGAGGCATTATGCATGGCCATTCCGGTTGCAATTTCTTCTTCTTCAACAGCAACCACGACAAGACAACAATGTGAGGCGCTCATTGCCGATGGATGTGCCTGTCACAACCAAGTCATACGGCGCGACGCGCTCCTCTGCAGAAGTAGTGGACAAAGCACAAAGCCCGAATCGGCCGGGCCGAGCTAGAAGGCGATGATGGCTGCCACGACGGAGATGTACCGCCCCTATGCACATACACACAATATGTACATACACATGTCTTTTTTACTCTGTAGCGTCTCCGTGGTGGCTTTTAGCCGCAGAAGAAATTGTGTGGAGAGCAAAGCCTCGAATACGAGAGCGCTCGTGGCATCCTCGTGGCACAAGGAGGAATCCTTCGGCGCTTAACCCTGCCAACTGTACACAAGAACGAGCTGATAAAGTCTCCTAGCCAGGACGCTCCTAAGCTCTCGCGCCCGAGAGTCTGCGATGCACGGAAAGGAAAGCTTCTCGACAGATGACTCGAATGGCGTCGATTTCATTATTCATTGCGCATGCGGACTAGGAGGCATCCGGCGACAAGCAACAGCATTTGGAGCCCGTCTGCCGAGTCATACCTCACAGTACATATTGAGAATTGCCTTAGGACGCCCTGTGCTAGACTTCAACGTTGGAACAATTGTCTTGCAGCCACCCAAACGGCCCCCGCCATTGGATGGTTAACAACAAACGCTCGAGCAAAAATGGGGTTTGCACAAGCGCACACGCAGCTGCGGCAGCATCGAGCTTCGACAGGCGATCGAGTCCACCACGTTGAGGTTGTCCGCTTACCGATGAGATCCAAGCGGGAGAGGAAATAATCCCGAGTATAACAGTCTAACGTAACGTAACCGTGTATGGGGATTTTGTTTTTCGTCATTGGTTGACGTCGTGTAGCGATGGTTGCACACTCCTATCTCACTCGGTCTGTACCTCATACATGTAATTGACTCGGTCGGCCCCTGCCGATGCCATGCATTGCACGCGAGATTGTAGTACATGCGCATCAAGCAGCTGGATTCGCATCCAGTCTAGGTGGGTGGGCTCCTGCAGGTCCTTGAAGGCATTGGTCTGCGTCCGTCCAAACAGCAATCTTAAAGGATGAGATTCGTAAAATAAAAGAAGTGCCTAAAAATAAACTCTTGTCGGCGGGAATAACGTGGATGCAACATGGCTTTTGCTGCACATCAGAGACGGCTTCGTTCGAGCGAAGAAGCTGGTATCAAATGTTCAGATGTGATAAGCAGGGAGAGAAGAAGAACTGCCACTGTGAATCAATCCGAGGAAAGGGGAAATGGCTCTGCAGAATGCTGCGTGGTTCTCTTCCCCCCTCCCCAACAAGGGGGAAAAAGCTGCAACATGACGGCCAAAATGATCATAGATGATGCTCATGCGAGCCGCTTGGGCACGGAAGACGTAAAATGATGGACAGAGCGCTTATTCCATGTGTTTCGGTTTGTGTTTTTTTCTGTGTTTTTTTTTAGGCAGGTCCAGTCCGGCGTTTTGAGTCCCGTTAATTTGTACGACAGTAACCACCAGACCTAGGTACCTCCCTAAAGCTCAGTACTTTAGCCTGGTACACTGGAGATCGGTTCCTGCATTAGCGCTGGGACACACGCAGGACCATCCATGCCTGAGGCCTTACTTTGTGCTTGCTTGTTCTGGTCTGTCCGACATGGATGCGCCAGTTGTACATGGAAATCACGATCGTATGACGTTTGTGTGGAAAGGGGGCATGGCATTCAAGGGCAAAGCCGTGGGTCAAGGAGTTGCAAGAGTTTGGCAGGGGGAGACGTTGGTTACCTGTGTAAGGTGCTTTGCGAGTACTCATGTCAACGTATTATCATGGGCACCAAAAAAAAGAAAAAGAAAAAAACACTAGCGGCCAATGAATGAGAGGGCCAATCGGGGCCATGACAGTTGGCCAGACCCACGCTGTATTTGTTTTCTTTCTTTTGCAAATCTGCCTGGCTCAATGCGTTTTGGGTCAACGACTCGAGGGAGGAGACCAGAACGAGCCAGGCAGCAGGCGGAAATAGGGGCAGCCGTTCGGCGCATGAGAAGTCCTCAAGCCCTAACCGCGCATGACTGCTCCAAAGCCCTAATCATCATCATTATCAAAGTAATCTCTGTCCTTTGATTTGGTCCTCCACCAGAGGGACAAGCCGGGCCAACTCGACTCAGGATGCCAGGGGCAGATGAGCAAAGCACGAGCCAGCCAGCGGTCTCGGACACATCCCAGTCCAAAGCAGGCATGAAGCTGGCAGTGGGCACGCTTGACCATGACTGAGAGATGCAGCCGAGATTAGGGCTGGTGGATTGGCCCCCTGAACCGGTTGCACAAGTATCATCGCGGTGCCAGACCAAAAGAGGACCAAGAGTGCAGAGACTAAGCCTGCCGGATGGGCGAGTTGAGACTGGAGCGAAGAAAAGCAGATTAAAGGTTCCAGTTGGCCGTTTCCCTCGCCAGTAGTCACCACTACTGAGCTGCTTGGGGGCGGCTGTGACGAGAAGTGGATGGCTGCAATGAAAAATGAAGGTGTCTAGGTGTCTTCGTGGGGCCGACGAGGACGTAGGCTCATGGCTCATTGATGCAGCACGCAGGATGCACAGCAGCGCGTTTCGCTGCAGTGCATGTGTCGAATCATGTTGTGCTGTCTTTGTTGGCACCGGTACTGGTGCACTGCCACACTGCTGCAGGTTCACTGGAGGGCAGAGGGACAAATAATGCAGGGCAGCGTATTTGGCATTGGCAATCATCACCCGCAGACGGCTGTCGCACCAGCGTCGGCGACGTCTAGCGAATGGATGTGATGCCTGGCCCTTTCGAGCCTCTCGAGTCCACGACCGAACACTCCGTAATCACAGCGGCCAGCGGCAGCCCGTTTAGCACCTGGAACACCAACACAGGCTATGCGCAAGGGTGGGGCCACGCAATGGCGCGCCCCATAATGAGGCGCCCAGACCTCCACCCGCGGCGACTTGGAGCGTCCAGTTGACCGTTTACCCCTGGATTAGCGTGGTTGGAGGGAGGGGCATGGCGCTGCGCAATTTGCAATGTCCCGGGGAGAGCGTTTCGCTGGTGAAGATCGGGAGCCAAGGAGCGCCCGGCGGGAAAAGACCAAGACGGGATGGGATGAAGCACGGGCGACAGCAACAGCGAGAGCGAGAGCAACAGCCAGAGCGTTTGCCTCGTGGACTGGTGGACGGTGGACGCATGGACGGGGGTACGGGTGGACTGGCCGTTGGTCCTCGCTCGTCACGACGGTATTAATATCGCGCCCTCCTCCGTCTCTCTCCCATCATCTCTTCCCCTACTCTCTCCTTCCTCAGCCAGAACAGCCTCTCCCCAAGCACCGCTTTTGACTCAGCCTGACTTCGGTCGTCCATTCTTTCAAACCGCCACTCCAGTCCGCGTCACTCTTTCTCCTTGAATTCAAGCTCTCTTTCGTTCCACGCGAACCCAAAGCAACCGTCAAGATGCGTTTCTCTGCTGCCGCCGCCGCCGCCGTCATGGCTGGTACCGTCCTCGCCACCGAGCCCATGGAAACTGACTACACCACCGAGATTATCACCATCACCGCCTGCCCGGAGACCGTCATCGACTGCCCTGCCCGCTCCACCATGATCAGCACCACCACGCGACCTATGGCCACCTCGACCTTGCACTCCACCCTCGTGTCCACCATCACCTCGTGCCTTCCTGGTGCCACCGACTGCCCTCACAGCGTCCCCATTCCCACCTCGACTCCCCCTGCACCCACCAACGTCCCAGGCACCTGCCCCGGCCACGTCGTCAATGCCGTCACCAAGACCTACACCACCGTGCTCACCACCGTCGAGTACCAGACCGTCGATGTTCCCTGCCCCACCAACCCTATCGGCACTGGCAGCCCCAGCAACTCTGTTGGCAGCAACACCACGTAAGTTCCATCGATCCTCATCCTGATACCGCAACTTGCTGACATCTCTCAACAGCACTCCCGGTGTTCCCATGCCCACCTCTGGCGCTGCTTCCATCGTCGGCTCTGCCATGTTCGCCGCCGTTGCCGGTGTTGCCGCTCTCATCCTTGCTTAAATTTTTCCTTCAACTCCATAGTTGAAGCCTGAAGGGCTACGGCAATTCACTTTCTTCACGACTGGCATTTCTCTATATATACACATACACGTATTGTATATATCGGACATCTACGTTGGACAATTGTACAGAGTGTAACTTAGATTCGCTGAATATCACTAGCATTTACGGCAAAATGCATGCGCTTGAACGGTATATTTCTTCTTTTTTCTTCTCATGTATTTAATTCTCTAATTTGTACTGGGGTGTGGGCGTTCGGGAGAGCGACGGTCCTTCATCAGCATGAAGACTTGAACGCTCTCTTTGGATGTCATGCTTATTTCACGAACACGCTTTCCTTTGTACTCACATTTGAATCATTTTCAGTGAACTGCTGTTAAGTCCCAGAAAGACAATGTAAGAATCCAAGACAAGTGAATATCCTTCTCGCCAAAAACAGAACCTTTGAGAAGAAATCAATCAGAAACTCAGCACTCTAAAACACTCATTTCGGCTCTGTACCCCTCCGTGACTCATCCTCCACTCATCCCAACCAGCATTATCTCTGACCCCCGTCTCCTCGGAAATTGCCCTGCCTTCACCGCGCCATGCTGGCCAACAAAGTACCGTCTTGGTTACATTGACCCCTTCCTTCCCCCATCCTCTGACAGGGGGGTGCGCTCCATCGCGCTGACTAGCCCGTTGATCATCCTGGCCCGTCACCCCCTTTTCTTCGCTCGTGTTGCTTCTTCGTTCCTTTTTTTTTACAAGCAAAAATCTATTATCTTTTAATTGTCTTTTAATTTGGGACCGTTTATCGGGCATCGACCTCTGCCTAAATGGCATCAATCTTTGTGGCTGAGCTCGGTCCGCTACTGATATTGCTTTACTTTCTAAGGGCCTAAATAAATTACTAAATTCTATATTAATTCTAATAAAATATTTAAAAATACTATAAAATATTAATAAATTTTTAAAAAATTAAATATAAATAAAGAAAAAATTATAATATTTTTAAATAATTATTTAGATTTATTATTAAGCTATATATATATATTTATTATTTAAAAAGTTTTTTAAAAAATAAAATATTAATTAATTATATAATATTAAATTAAATTAGTATTTATTTTAATATAATTTATTTTTATATATTAAAAAATAAATATATTATATATAAAAAAAATTAAATATTTATATTTAAAATAATTATTATATAGTAAAATAGGTTATAGAATTCTTTTTTATAAAAAAAGAATTTTATATTTAAATAAAAGAAATAACTTTAACTTTATATATACTTAACTACCTAATTATAACTTATATATTCTTTACTTTATAACTTTATAATATTCTATATATATTATATAAAACCTAATAATTTATATATAGTATTTAGTATATAATAATAATAAAGTAATTTTTAAAGTTAAATAAATAAATATATTTATATATTATATAATAAACTTATTAAAAGGTTTTATTTTTAATAAACTATTATTTATAAATATTTTTAAATATTTAAATAATATTTAGTTTATTATTATAATTATTTAATATACTAATTTTTTAAAAATTATTAAATTATATATTATTTATATATAAATTTTATATAAGCTATAATAAAATATTAAAAAGTATTATAATATATAAAAGTAATTTTATAAATATAAAAAAAGTTAAATTAAAGTTTTAGTTTTTTTTATAATTATTTAAATATATTATTAAATAAAATTTATAAAGTATTTATTTATATACTTAAAATTAAGCTTTATAATATATTATTATATTATTATACTAAAAAAAGTTTAATATATTTATAATCTTTATAAAATAATTTTATTATATAATTTTATATAAAAATATTATATTTTATTTTATTAAAGAATTAATTTTATATATTATATTATTATTTATAATAATTATTATAAATATATAAAAAATAATATAAATGTTAAGACTAGATAGGTAGATACTAGTGAAGTGAAGACTAAGATACAGATACCTTATAGCTAGGAAGCTAGAAGGTAAGTAGTAATACTTAAAGGTGTAAATCTCTAGCCTCTATTATATATATATACGCTCCCCTTTTTATACTCTTAGCTAGGTTATAGCAAGCTTAAAGCAAGGGCATAACTTGCCCTCTTTCCCTTATACCCTTAGCCTAAGCGCAGGCAGCCTAGCTATAATAAAGTACCCCCTCTCCTTTATAATTACCCTTAATTATATAGTCTGCTACTAGGTTGCTACCTATTTACTGCTTAGAATATTTATTATCTTAAGACTTATAACCTAGCTTATATATAGAAAAGGTAATATTACTATATATATAGTAAGTTATGCTTATATAAATTAGGAATTTTTTTACACCTACCTATAAATATTATTTAGCTACTACCTAGTAGCAAGCTATATTAGTATTTAATATAATTTATTAATAGCTTTTATAATTACCTAATTAGGTAATAAACTGCCTTATATCTTGCTACTAAGGGGATTAGCTAGTCCCCCCCTAATATATATAAATATCCCTTATTTTTTCTACTTTCTTACCTTCTTTTTTTCCTTTTTATAAGCCTTATTAACCCTTATAAGTTAGCCCCTTAGCTTTAAGGTAGTAGCTTTATAGCTACTATCTTTATTTTATTTCCCTTAGCTAATATCTAGGTTTAGCATTAAAATATTTTCTTTTACTTTAATTACTCTTATTTTTTTTACTTTAACTTTTACTACTCTTTTACTTATTTATAAGTTATTTTCTAGCTTTATAGTAGTAGCTTTATAGCTACTACTTTCTTATATTCTAACTTTTATTAACTTCTAGGTTTAATATTAAGATACTATTCTTATTATTTTATTTTATTTATTGCTACTACTTTATTTATTTTTAGGTCTCTTCTTTATCTTTTTTTTTTTAATACTATTATTAGTA
>SRPT01000458.1:0-24989 GCA_018360205.1 Claviceps digitariae | reverse complement strand
AAAAGAGAGAGAGAAAAAGCATTGTCACACGATTCCGATTCTCGGTGTAGAAAATACCCGCTCAATTTTGTATTGCCTAATGTTGTTGTTGTTGTTGTTGTTTTTTTTTTTTTTTCGAAACAACATAATCGCTTGTCAAATACACAATACACAATCGCGGGTCAACCAGCGCTGATGCCCAAACGCCGCTACCCAAAGTCTTACTGCTAAAAATCCAAAAAGGGCTGAATGAATCCCATGGTAATGAACAATAGAAACAGACGAATGTTATGACCAAACACAAAAACAGAAAAGGAAAACGCCGTGACTGCTGCCCTGTCGAACAAAACCCTGCTTTTTCTTTTCCATAGTATTTGTAGCCCCTGATGCCGCAGCGATGCTACTCGTCTCCTGCCAAACTGAAGTAAAGAGCACACATTTCAGAGTCCAGCATCCAACGCAGTGTCCATCTCCGTGTCCACCGCGTTCAAAAAAAAAACAAAGCATTCAAGTACCGCCCATCTCGGAGTCGACTTCGATGGGTTCAGGAAGTTGTTGCTGATCCATGTTGTGGATCTTGGTCATGTGCCGTTTCCAATTGTCTTTTCTTGGAAAGGCCTTGCCGCCTGATTTCGAATAGTCGCATCCCGGAATGGCGCAATGGAACTTTTTCTTCTTCTCATGGCGGTCGTTTATGTGTCGCTGCAAATGAGTCTTGGTACCAAACCCTTTTCCGCAGTCCTTGTAAGGGCATTTGTGGTCTTTGCTGTGATACCGTTGGTGATGCCTACTTGACAATCAGTTTCTGGCTGTACAATGAAGAATCAAAAGGAAGGGGAAAAGGAAGAAAACCACACAGTTTTCTCGAAAGAAGTTTGTAACGTGTCTTGCCTGTACTTACTTGAGCTTATGTGGCTGGTCAAAGGCTTGGCTACAACCAGGCTCGTCGCATCGAAGAAAACCCACTTTCGCAGGCGACGACAGTCCTGGTTGTGGTGAGGTACTGTGTCGAAAGTCGGAGCTGTTCACAGACCCCGGAGAGGGACTATCAAGCTGCGTTGAGGGCGTATTTTCCGTGGATGGTCCTGTTGAGTGCGCACCCGGGAAGGGGGTAGAGTGGTCCGAAGGATAGCTTGGATGCCGGCCTGTCTCCGCAATCACGGACGGACTTAGAAGATTGTGACTGTGCAAATCAAGCATTGGTACATCATAGTGCTCTCGCTTCAACGCCGCCTGAGGCACTTTCTGATACGTCGGTGTCAACAAGTGTGTAGCTTGCACTAATTCGGCGGGCAAAGGTACAGACACAGGCGGAGGAGTGGAAGTCGGGGCGTCGTCTAGGTCCGCCTGATCACTGGCAGACGAAAGCGACAGGCCTCCGCCGGAGCCGAAAGAGGTGGCGAGGAGCTCATGCTCTGTTCGATGCCGCATTTCTGATTGAGTAGAAGCGGGCATGATATCCATTGGATTTACTGTCCCAGGAGCAGGATCGGAAGGTGGCGATGGAGAAGCCTTGAATGCGGCTCTGTCGGGTTGGGGTGAGTGTAAACCATCTAGACAAAGCAAGCCAAGCTGACAGCCAAACCCTCCAGGTCCTGCTCTAAATGTCATGCTTCCATGAGTCACGCGAGACCTTTGCAGAGTTTGCCCTGCGGACACGCCAACTGCATGCATTGTCTGCGGAATCTGACGCTAGAGGCAATGAAAGACGAGACTACCATGCCGCCGAGTTGCTGTGCAAAGCCGGTGCCGTCAGAAACGTTGCAAAAAGCCCTCGATGTTGGCGTTCAGGAAGCCTTCCTTAAAGCCATTCTGCAGTATAGCACCCCGCACGAGTCACGAGTCTTCTGCTGCAATCCGGGTTGCGGAGAATTCATCCCACCTTTGCAGCGCGTCGACATAAATATGCCATCGACGGTGACGTGTCTCAAATGCCAAGCCAAGGTCTGCCCTTCGTGTAAGCGAAGCGCGCATGCTCTCGGGACGCACTGCACAGAGGATTGGGAGCTGCTCGATGCACTCAAAATCGGCGGTCACAGCAGTTGGAGGCGGTGCTACAGTTGCCGCAACCTGGTTGAGCTCGCGGATGCCATGGGACCAGTGACGTGTGCATGCGAGGCAAAATTCTGCTATGCATGCGGAGGCGTGTGGGACATGGTCACGGGCTGTCCTAACGTCTGCAAAGGGGAAGAAGAACTGGCCAGGAGGCGGGAGGAGGAGCAGCGGCGGATCGCGGAGGCCGAGGCCAGCGAGGCGTTGGAGGAAGAAGAGGCTATCAAGCGGTCGATGCAGCACCCCGAGATTCAGTGTCTGCTCGAGGCTCAGAGAGGAGAGATGCAGAGAATGCTTCACTTTAGGGAAGCAGCCGCCAGTTCCTTGAAGGCACGCCAGTCGGCACAAGAGATGGCACTGGCCGGCAAGCACGTCCAAGAAAGAGAGGACTTGGCCGAGAAATGTGCCAAAGACACAAGTCAACTCGAAGACCGTCAGATCAATGAAGAGCTGGATCTCCGGTCAACACTGGATCAGGCGGCACGGAGCATCAAGATTCGCATCAAGCACATGGAGGCGTACTGCAACGGCCTGGGCAAAAACCCAGCCGCGTCCACTCTGCCGCCGCGGGTCGTCACCGAACAACACCTCCGAAACCTGGGACATCAGTACAACCTCCGCGACGACGTGGAGCGACAACACCAGGCCAAAATCAACATGATGCGCGATCGGCAGTCGAAAAGAATGGAAGAGCTTGTTCAGAAGCAGGAGGCTCAGCTGGATGCTCTAACGGAACGCAACCAAAAAGCATATGCTGCGCTTGGCGAAACCTTTGCTCGCGAACAGAAAACCTTTGACAGTGTCTTTGAGGCCCGCCAGTCTCGCCTCACTGCAAGATGGGCTCTTGCCATTGAAGTGCAGTGTAAGGAATTGGAAGCGAGAGATGGCCTGAGATATTCGGCTGTGGCTCCGCCCTCGTGGCCAGAACCTGCTGCCACGACAGAAGCGTCCGCGCCGCCAACATGATGTTGTCACGAGAACCCACGTCAAAGTCACAACCATGATGAGCGAGGCCATGGAAGTGAATATTGCACACACACACACACACACACACTATATGTATATCCCATCCTCCTCCTCCTCGTCTCTACCACGAAATTATGACATGCGGTTCCGTTCTCCCCTTGACTCAATACATACCACGCATATGATTTCTCCTTTTATTTTACTTTGCGCTCACATGCATTGCTTGAAAGGCGAGATGGTCATGGGACCGCCAACAGCAAGTCAGATTCACTGTTATGTAAATTTATCTCTTCTCTCCTCTTTCGTTTCCTTTCCCTAAAAGTATTGACACAACGCTGGCTCGTTGTAACATGTTTTTTTTTTCCCCCGCACGGGTTGTGAATAAAATGTTCTCAAAGTTCGCGAACGCCACCTCATAAAGAATGTAGTCTACGCACAAAAATATCTATAGTGAGCAACGAATTTCAAACTTTTTTTTTTTTTTTTTTGAAAGCATAAAGATTAAAATACTGAGCTTGTCCCATGTTCGTAGCGCAAAAGTGGCGGTAACGGAAACCTCAAGACTGTGCTTGCTACTGCATGCAGGGTATATGGTATACATATGTATGTATGTATGCATTCACCCACTGTACATGCATGTTCCAACTTGTTTTTGTCGATCGCAATGGACAGGAGATGCGCCATCGCGATCGCTGGGCCTACGCTGGGCAGCGGGATCAGGCGCTGGCACTGCATATGTAGGTATGTATGTACGTCTGCGGGTTTGGCCAAGTAGATGGGCTTGCAGGTCGCGTAACTGCACGTACCCGATGGTGTTTTGAGGGAGGTCTGGCGGTCTGCAAGCTTGAAGTGCACTTCCTTGATATGATGGCTGCCTACCGTAGGTACCTTGTAAGTATGTACTTACCTACTCGACGCACTTTCTTGTACATGTATGCCCACAAAGTCCGCTTGCTAACAACACGGTGTCGCAGACCAACAGGGCGACAAATCCGTCATAACCAGAACCAAAACGGAAGAAGGGACTGGAGTCTAGACATCTCATGAGACCAGGGGAGACGAAAGGAGCCGCGCTGTCATAAGCATGTATACACGTACTACATGACATGCTGAAAAGGGACGAAAATTCGACTTGTCAAGAGGAGACAAGACACATCGTCTAAGTCGCTAGCTGAATGGAGAAGAGTACTCGAGAGGCACATGGCGAGTTGGTTACATGGTGGACGAGGAAATGCGAATTTCCTGGGGGACAGCGAATGTGATGTTTATGGCGAATACAGACGGTCATCTCGGCTCATGAGATGAGGCATACGAGGCTGTGTAATATCTGACAAGAAGAGAACGAAAGGGATCTACCTGCTTGTTAAAAGGGAAAGACGTCTTGTGGTCTTGGCGCAAGCAGTGTAACTTGACATGCGTCATGATAACAACCTCGGGAGTTTGATGCACGCTCGGAATATCCTTTTATCCGGAGCACAAGGATGGATCTTGGGGCTTCTCGTCTCCCACACGTGACTTTTTGCGTCGGCTGGCATGGAGACCACACTGGACTCCCACCGACCTCAGCGTTTCGAGAAAAAAAAAAATCAATCCAAAAATCCTGGCCGAATAGCACACAAAGTAGCAGGCCCTATCCACTTTTTTTCTCACACCACCCACCAGCAGTCCAGGGAATCTCTTCGCCAACCTTTTCGCCTTTCCCTTTGATATTTACCGCCCCTCACGCGTCGAACGACCTTTCAAAGCACAGATTCTTCACAATGGACTCATCCAAGGCTCCCGTCAAGCTGGTCAAGGTGACCCGAGTTCTCGGCCGAACTGGTACGAATTCACTTTTGCAATCCCATTTCGTCTTTCGCTTCGACTCGACTCGACAAGATGCCCCGAGGGGAAAATTCAAAAAAGAGGAGGAAAAAGGAAAAAAGAAAAAGACGAAAAAAAAAAGATGATTTGGAGGCATGAAAAATTGGATTTTTGAATCGGAATCGGCTCTTGCTCGCTAGTTGGCTTGCTCGATTATTCTCCCTCCTATCATTGGGTGTTGGAGACGTTGCCTTGCGACCATCTCGGAGAGCTCCTAGCGTTGAAGAAAGAACTCTTTAAATTGGGAAACAGGGCATCGTGATACTGTATGGGCAATATACGGGAGGCTAACACAATGACTCGATAGGTTCTCGTGGTGGTGTCACCCAGGTGCGCGTCGAGTTCATGGACGACCAGACCCGTTCTATCATCCGAAACGTCAAGGGACCCGGTATGTCCTCCCCATGGGAAACGCATCACACACAGCACTATTCCATTTTCTTCTCTTCCAGAAATCGTTCCAACAAGAAAAACGACTAACATTACTCTTTTTTTATAGTCCGTGAGGACGATATCCTCTGCCTGCTCGAGTCCGAACGTGAGGCCCGTCGTCTGCGATAAAGGAGCATGGTGGGCGGACGCGCTGGCACGGGAGGGGTGGAATTAAAACGAGATTAGGGGTAAAAGGAACCTATTTCTTTTTTTTTTTTCGGCGGGGAAATAAAACCCAGTGGATGATTTGACGGCAACCGTGCTGGACAGTTGTTTGATATCAGAGCGCACGAGATGATCGAGGAATGATAAACAACAACAAAAGATGGGGTCGAATTTTCTTTCGGGGTTGAGGCGCTGGACGATTTTCTCCTTGCTTCAAAGTTGTCAAGTAGCATAGGCGATAGGTTGTATAACCTGGTCGAGGAGTGGGAAACAACCCAGGCTCTTTTTTTTCTCCATGGGCGTTGGCTCAAACATGCGAGCTGCACTGTGTGTTTTTTAATGACTTCTCTCTCAGCATGATTAAGAACAAAACAATAATCAATGACACAACCATCTCGCCAAGTCGTGCTGGTCCTCGGATATGGCGAACAAGCTATAGACGTGTGGCAGCGGACATGAGCCTTGGGTTTCAGCGATTGTCGTGATACATGTTTATGAAAAGCACTGTAGATGAGAGGCAAGTGTCGTCGCGTAGGACCTATTCAGAGCGTAGAGTGCATGGCATTGGCTCTATTCAGGACTTGCAAGAGCGTGCAGGAGCGTGACGCCGATACTTCCCGTTGAAATCGCAATTACGTGCACGAGCATGTATGTACATGTCTATGATGAATCTCGGGTACTGTGATGACGACAGCTGCTTTCATGTGGATACATTGATTCACGGGTGTCTTCACTCTAGTCATCGTTCAGAGACAGTCGGATTCCGGCCTCATTCACTTGAAGCATGGGAATGGGGTGACGAGATGCTGACGAGCTGGCAATATGGTCGTCGGCACAACGGTATGGCGGTGCAGGGACTGGGACGTATCAGCCACACATACACAGTGGGCGTTGGTGGTTGGGGCAGGTGGCTAAACTCCAGACTCCATGTCCTGACTCCAGAGTACCAGGGACGTCATTCCACACCCGACTCGTTGCCGCGGAGCGAGCGAGTATTCTGCACGCCGCCATCAAAGGCCGTCTGCGTCCAGTCTCGTCACAAGAAGCTGGTGTGTATTTCTGCGGCCGCAAGAGAAGAAGCCAGGCGCTTCGTTTGTGACTGCGTGGCTTGCATTTCTCTGGAGTCAACATTTTGTCCCTTCAATGTTTCCAGTCTCCAGTGTGGTCCCCGAATTTAGGCCCGGTTCGATGCTTGGTAGTAGGAAGTAGTTGTTACCCCCACCGTCCCGTCGCCCGATTGCATGTGCCTATGTAGGTCCAGGTACTTCCTAGCAAGGCTGCGACTATCTGCAGCAGGACGTATAGTGTACATGCACACCACAGCACTTGTCCGCCGTTATTACCACACCCGCCATCCCGTACCTGCCTTTGCCGAACACGTTGGCTTGTTGCTTGTTCATCACTTTTCCAGCGCAGCCCAGCCGAGTGCCATCCGGCCACCACGTTTCGTTTGTTGCGTTTCGAATTCTCCATCGACCGACCTGTCCTGCCGGAGCTTTTCGGCCACCTTGCAAAAGTTGCACTGCAGTCTTGTTCGCATCTGTATTCACGCACCGTTTGAATTGGACGATTGCTCGCCTCCGCGCGGCACCCAATTCAAACCGGCTCGTTTTCCATTCTTTGTGCCGCGTGTCACGATACGAGAACCACGCCCCCCCCCGTCTGTCTTTGCGTTGCGTCGCGTCGTCGGGTGCCGAGCTTGAGCCAGACTACTTAGTACCTACTACCTACCTAGGTACCTACTTTTACTTACCTACTAGGTACATACCTAGGTACCTACCTGCCTGGAAGTACATGCAGGCATAGAGTACTCAAGGCAGGAAAGTACCTAGGCACCTGGGTAGGAAGCGAGGTAGTCGGGAGGCGCAGACACAATCGCAAAGACCACGACGACATTCATCATTGCACACTTGGCATCGGCATACAATACAGTCTCTCCGACCCCTACGCCGCAAGTCGGTCCAGTGTCGATCGACCAACTCTCTCCCAAGGCTGTTTTGTGACGGAAGCTCAGTCGGCAACGAGCGTCCACGATACGCACACACATTCTTCCGCTGAGACAATTCGGACCATCATCTTTCCCCTCCACCACGTCCTTGTTTTGGCGTAAGCTCAAATCTCAGTCCTACAATGGCAGAGGCACGAACTTCTGGTGACGACGATGCCTTGTCGCCTTCCCAACAGCAACACCATCGTGAGCCGTCTAGCAGCTTGATGGCGGACGAATTAAAGCTTCCTCACTTGGAAACTGTCGCTTCGGGTGCCGACCTGAGCTCGGATGGCAAGCAAAGTGGCGAAGGACACAGCCGTGGGTTATCGGAACAAGGGCCATCGTCTACTTCGGGACCCTCGACGAATGAACCAGCCAAGTCGACCGTTGATCCGACGATTGCGAAGCACGTCAGCGACGTCTTGTCTTCAGAGGTAGAGGCCACCCCGTGTTGTCGTGCGTAGCCATGTGGCTCAGCATGGCGCTTGTACATTATGTACTAACCTTTTGATCTTTGGCTAGGTCGGCATTCCCACTCTTTTGAGCCGCCTCAAACAGAGTGTCGCGTCTGCCAAAGAGTTTGCCGTCTTCTTGAAGAAGCGATCCATCATCGAGGACGACCATGCGCAAAGCCTTCGAAAGTTATGTCGGTCGACGCAAGACAATTCGCGTCGCCCTGAACATCGACAAGGAACCTTTTCTCGATCCTATGACGAAATGGTCTTTATCCACGACCGTATGGCCGAGAATGGCGCCCAATTCGCTGCTTCCATGCATCACATGCAAGAGGAATTGGCCGAGCTTATTGCGAACGGGGAGCGTGGACGCAAGATGTGGAAGGCCAATGGTCTGGCCGCTGAACAAAAGGTGGTGGATTTGGAGCAGGTGATGCGCAAGAGCAAGACCAAGTATGATTCATTGGCCGAAGAGTACGACCGTACGAGAACTGGCGAAGCAAAACAGGGTGGTAAAGTGCTTGGCGCATTCAAGGCGCACAAATCCGCCGCTCAGCAGGAGGAGGATTTGCTGCGCAAGGTTCAGACAGCCGACCACACATACCAAAATCATGTGCAGACGTTGCAGAATGAAAAGGCCCATCTGGAGAGAACTGCGAGACCCGAGGCCATCAAGGCTCTTCATGAGCTCATTTCCGAGGTTGACTCGGCCGTCACGTTGCAGATGCAGAAGTTTGGTATGCTTCACCTCACCTCCCTCCCTGTCCTCAAAATCCATTGTGCCGTGCCGTGCTTTTCCCCTGCTCCTTTTTAGTCCTGCCGGTCTTCAGTAACTGACTGTCTCCATGTAGCTACTCTCAATGAGAAGTTGTTGCTCGGCAATGGCTTGGTTGTCAGTCCATTTAAGAATAATCAAGCTCTTGAGGGTCCTGGAAAGCCACGAAGCTTGCGCCAAGCCGTTGCTGCGATTGATAATGAGAAGGACATGAACGATTTTGTTGCTGGACAGCACAGCAAGATCCAACCCTACTCGGAAGTTCGATACGAGCGCAATCCCGTATGTACCGCTTCCCCTTTCCTTTTTATTATTTCCCTCTTGGTTCTGTACAACAGATGTTCTGAGTGAATCTTTACACCTGCTCGGCTGTTTGGCCAACCTTGCTGACAATCCCTCTCCCAGATCTTGAAACCTCCCTCATCGTCCGCCACGTCTATGCAACCTCCCCCGTCCAGCGCTCAGGTGCCGCAAATTGTTGGTCAGGCTCCTAGCCCTACTACCGAAGGGCTGCCGAGCCAATCTTTTACAATGGGATCTAGAAGTGGTGCCAGCAACTTTGGTGGCATGGGGGGTGCTGCTTCATCACAAGGCGGTCTTCCACCAGTACCGCTGTCGGAGCCAAATCGACTCTACGGCCAGAATCAGAACCATGGTCGTAGCTTCAGTCACGGTAATATGCTGGGCCAGCCCGGTCCCTCGCAACAGCAACAATATTCCGTTCGGAATTCCGCTCAGCTGGCTCCTCGATATGGTGGTGACACAATGAGCCCTCATGGACAACATCAGTTCGCAGCAGTTCTTGGCTTCCAAGGTTCCCAGCCCTCGCCACAGTCGTCGACGCCGCCGCCTGGTCTAACCTCGCCATTTTCCAACGAAAGAGATCCCCATAACGTTGCCCCAGCCAGTGGACCCGATGACTCCAATGCCCCAGTGCCGAGCGGCGCTGAGGAAGCGCAAGTGGACGACGTGGTCTTTGGCAAGTCGTTGAAGTTTCTGTTTGAAAGGGACGGGCTGGCCGTGCCCATGGTAGTCTATCAGTGTATCCAGGCCGTCGACCTGTTCGGTTTAGGGGTTGAGGGCATCTATCGACAATCCGGGTCGCTCAACCACGTCAACAAGCTCCGGGAAATGTTTGACAAGGGTACGTGCTCATCTTTCTGAAAAGAATCGTTTTCGGGATATGATGTGGTCAGTGGATGAGACTAATGAAATTGGCCATGCTATTAAACAGATTCGTCCGATCCTGCCCTTGATTTCAGGAACCCGGAGAACTTCTACCATGATGTGAACAGCGTAACGGGTCTCCTGAAGCAATTCTTCCGGGGTCTACCCGAGCCGCTGTTGACATATGAGCTTCATGGTGCATTTGTCAACGCAGCCAGTATGTTCCACTCTTCTCTTTCCCCGTCCCCTCCCCCTACATTAGCTAAAACTATATCAGAACACGAAGACGACAATGTGCGTCGCGACTCCCTCCACGCCATCATCAACTCCCTTCCCGACCCCAACTACGCCACCCTCCGTGCCATGACGCTCCATCTGTACCGCGTCATGGACAATTCACACGTCAACAGGATGAGCTCCCACAACCTGGCCGTCATATTCGGACCTACTCTGATGGGATCTGATCCCAGTGTGGCCATTTCTGACGCCGGCTGGCAAATCAAGGTGGTTGATACCATTCTACAGAACACATATCGAATTTTCGATGAAGACTGAGCCGGAAAGGGGAAAGGGGGGAGGGGTACGTGCTCGACGTGAACAGTGGACGGGCAGTCGGGCAAGGAATATCAAGCGAACCAATCGCTCATTGCGATGCTATTGAACCGTTTGTCTCTTTTTTTTTTTCTTGGCTCTTTCTTTTTTATTATTATTTAACCCGCATCCTTATTATGTACAAGTTGGTTCCATGACAAGCCGGATACGAAGAGTTTTATTGATTATTGCATGGGCGTTTTGTCTCCTATCTGGTATTATTTCTAGCTTTTCGTATAGCGGTCTAGTCTTTTGGTGACGTGGCCTTTTGATTATGATTATTTGTCTTGGTCTGTTTTATTTCGTGTTTCTGTGTATTGGTGCATGGGTGTGCATGGGTGTGCATTGGTGTGTATTGTTGGTGCAATTTCCTGCTTGGTGTGTTTTCCTCGTATATTTCCTCGCTCTTGTGTCTAGTTCGTCTGTCTTTCCTCGCTGGTGTGTCCTTTTAGTCTGTCTTTTCTCGCTGGTGGTTTCCTCCTTGGAGCATATCCCTTCTTTTCTGTATTTCCTCGTTGTCTGTCTTTCCTTGTTCACCTGTGTCTCTTGCTTCAAACATGGCAGTCTATCAGCGCATCCATGGTGATGCCCACATAGCATCTTGAATGAATATATGATGATGGCTCCGATGTCGTATTTACATCTGAAGAGAATGGTGCCCTTTGATGTCGTGTTTATTGATGCCTATCTATCGGTGGCTGACTCGTTGTGCCTCCCGATATGTACTACCTGGATGGATTGACGGTGTTGGAACATGGAGGTGCTTGTTTCAGTCTATTGTATGATGTAGTTGATACAATTATTGTGATGCAACACAGTTACGATGTATGATGGATTGATGGATTACGAGACGATTCATACAATACGGGATGACTAATTCGAGCAATGCAACTCAAATGCGATGCAACTCAAATGCGACACATCTTAGACATATATACAATACAAAGTAGAATGTATATGCAATGTAGTTTATTACCGAGAGCCTGTACCTGTGGATAGTCCTCATGATAACACCGATATTGAGTCGTTACTACACTGGAGCGAAATGGCCTGTTTGAAGTCATAAACCCCATTTTTTTTTTCTTGGAATCAAAAAAGACGTATATTCTACGAAGATGTATAAACATATATGTATATATGAGAGCTTACATGAATGCAGATGCGATTAATCCAATTATCAAACATGTTACTCAAAGAATCAAAGAATTAAAGTAATGATAAACACGAAAACAAGTAAAAAGCAACTTTTAGTACAAGCGAAAAAAGAAACGTTGGAATTCATTATACCAAGGTCTGCTTCAGCAACAGCACTGCCTGTACTATGAACACGCTTTGACTATTTTTCAAGCTTTTACTTTGCACTGGGGGAAAACGTGGCCTAGGATGAGGCAGTGTTATGCTGAACGTTCACTTGACTTGAACTTTTCTCCAACAATGACACTGGTTTAGTTGTAAGCCCGAGTTTTATTCTAAAAGCAATACGAACATTAATTACAACTTCTTTTTATCATTACCGCTTTACTTGAGTCATGAATCATGTTAATTGCCATTTCAATACATTTTCCTATTCATCAAGCAAAAAAAAAAAAGAATGAATGAATGAAAAAGAAATTAAAAAGAGAGAGAGAGAAAAGTCTTCAACAAATGGAGTAAAAAACGCTCTTGTTTAAAAGGTGCTTAATTCTTGGTCCTTTTATCATTTACGTAACATGAAAGGAAACATCCTGCAAGGAGGACGTGGAAAAATATGCTCATTAAACTTTCCCCAGACGCCAATCCCATAACTGGCCTGGCGTAAGTCACTACTCGTTACTTTTATGACGAGCGACCGATATACGAAGCTATGCGTACTGCATACGGGACAGAAGTTTGATGGAAAAGAGATGGAAATGAAAAAAAAAAAAAAAAAAAAAGAGGGAGAAGGAAATAAGAAGTAATAAAGAATGCTTAATAAATCTATACTTATAACGCGGGAAATTTCAAGGAAAACAAAAAAAAAAAAAACCCTAATATTTGGACAGGATAGTGGTAGTATGCTTCGTTCGTGGCACGAGGTCTCGGCTTAGTAGACATGTCATTCCAGGCACCGTCCCTCGGGAAAAATAATGAGGACTTGATAAAAAAAAAAAAAAAAAAGAATGAAAAAATGTATCATCTTTTACAATAACGCGAAGAACACGGGTCCCGTCGACCTTACATACACTCGACCAGCCAAGCCATCCGTGACTTGTGTTGTATTCTTTATTCTTATGACGGTTGTAACGCACCCCGGAATCTGCTGATGCCCACGTCTGCGTGCCGTATCCAACACGCAACAAAAACGCTTTTCGTACAGTCCCTTCCAAAACGATGACAGGAAGAATAAGTTCTTATATATGGGTCCTTGGAGGAGAGAATAGTAAGAAGAAAATAAGAGACAAAAAAATGCTCAGCCATGTATAACCTAAAGATGAATTAGAAAATAAATAAAACACACTGTGCCTTGTATACTATTTATCTTTATGAATTATAAACAAGGAAATACACTCTTGTATACTAACTTATGTTGATTGTACAACAAAATCTGCTCTTGTATTTCAATGAAATGTTCATAAACAACAAAAACGCACCACCTTTGCAACGCCTCCTAAACACTACTGTTGACAATAAAAAACCCCTTTATATTCACTTTCGCGACCCAGTATGAACAAACAATAACATATAAAGCGTAACGGAAATGCAACTTTGAAGCACAATGCAAAATGCAAAATGCAAATGCAACTATAAATGTAAATGCAAACATAAATACAATATGCAAGATGCAAAAAACAAAAAAAAAAAAAAAAGCCAATATGCTAATCAAACAAACGCACCCATCCCATACAGAACCGCTGCTATTTCTTTCCCGGAAAAGAAATGAACACAACGGTGGTGGTATGGACGGCTTTACATGCATTTTGGAAAAAAAAAAACAAAAGTGAGACCTTTGATGACACCGTTTTGTGGATTCCGAGCAGTAATGATGTATCTATATACGTGTGGGGGTTGTGCGTGTGTATATACGATTGTGGATGTGGGTGTGTGTATATAACTTGAGTGCAAGTGAGTGGGTGTGAGTGTACATAGATTGCGGATGTGAGTGTGTATATAACTTGAGTGTAAGTGAGTGGGTGTGAGTGTACATAGATTGCTTGCAAGTGTGTATATGACTTTGAATGTGTGTGTATAGAGATGATGCGTTTGAGTGAGTGCGTGTGTATATATGATTGCGTCCGAGTGTGTGTGTGTATAGTATGACTTGGAGAGAAGTATGAGTGAGTGCGTGTGCGACTATGACTATGAATGCGAGTGTGCGGATGAATGCAAGCATGACTGCAAGCATGAATCAGGGTACAAGTGCAAGTACAACTGCAAACGTACTGTGCATAACCATGTATGTACATGCTCATAACAAGCGTGCAGTCTGTGCAACGCATGACGCAAATCAACCCCAACATGAGCAGGCTACTGAATCTTAATCGCCTCAAACAACCCCAAACTAAGACTCGTATCATTCTCACCCACATTCGGCGTCGGCTCGCTGAGAATCTCCCACCGCCGAATCACAAACGGACTGAGCCGCTCCGTGGACGTCGGTCCAATCCCATACAGCGCGCCCATGCCCCGCGCGGCCGCCGTGTAAGGCAGCGACGATTTATCGCGATGGGCCAGCCTGAGGTTCTCGGCAGAGGTTGGGCGCGGCGTGCTGAGCAAGTAATACATGCGCGTGTCAGAGGTGGTGCTCGTGCTGGCCGAGGACCCCGGCAGGAAGAGAATGAATTTGGCGCATTGGGTGCGCAGATCGTCGGGCAGCGAATCGACCAGCAGGAGGGCAATGTCGAATATTTGCTGGCACAGCGTTGCTGTGGCTGCATCTTGTGGGAGAGACTCTATTTCGAGCAATAGGCCGCACAGGACAATGATGATGCGGGCCTTGGCTTCGTGATTGGCCGTTGTCGCAAGGGGCTTTGTTGTCGCGGTCGGATGTCCTGCCGTCAACGTCAACGTCGTCGTCGTCGTTGTAGTCGTCGTCGCCGCCGCTACCGTAGCAATGCCAGTACTCCCACTGCCGGCACCACCACTGCCACCACCACTGCCACTGCCACTACTGTTGTTGCCGGTTTCGTACATGCTATTGAGTGTGATGAACCTCAGCAAGATGGGCAGCCAGTGCTCAAATACTTGTTGTCTCTTGGCCTGGGTCGAGGCTTCGTCATCCTCGGATGCAATCATCTCCCACAGATCCGACAGCTTATCCACCAAAGTGTTGGTCAGTGAGGAGGAGGAGGACCTCGAAGGAGATGGCGACGACGACGGGCCCGCGCTGATGGCTTCAATGACACCAAGGAGGTTTTCCGCAAGATGAATTCGATTGCGGTCTGTGCTGTCATTGGCGGCTGTGTCCGACGACTTGCTAGACGGCATCAGACCCAGAAACCTGGTGTGCGCTTCCCGTTTGAACCCCTGCGTGATATCCTCGCTCAGACACGGCAACATACTTGTCCACATAATGTTTTGTGATTGTATGGCCTTGTCCATTGCCTTGGCAAAGGCTTCGAAGCGTGGCGGTCCGCCTTCACCACCATCATGACTTGCGCTGGACTGTTGTTGCGTTGAAAGGTCCAGATTTAGCTGCAATTGGCAAAACGGCATCGTCAAATCGTTTGCAAGACGCAGTATCTCGTCAAACGACGGTTGAGCGGATTCTGAAGCTTCCCTCTGGGGCAACAACAGCCTTGTGACCATCTTCTGGGCTACACTTCTCGCCGCAGCTGGCAGTGTACTGACGTTGAGTACCTTTGCTACCATGGCCGGATCCGCCACGGCCAGCCATCGCATCGTTTCCAAAAGGGAGTCATAGCATTCTGTATTGTCAAGAGGCAGCTTCAAATCCATTTCGGCAGATGGAATCTGACGATGGATGGCCGAGTACTCGATAATTGTATTCCGTATCAGTAGCGTCAGCGCCTTGGCATGGTTGAATACGGCGCTCTGCTGCTGGATTCGAAAACGATACGCCTCTTCAGCCTCGAGCGTCGGCGTTGCGGGTAAATTGGTCGTGGTCAACTGGACAAGTTCTTGCAAATAGGTCGCCGACTTTGGCAATGTTGTCGCATCGTTTGCACCATCGACCATGACTGAGCTGGCGTTTGCCGTTTGAAGAATCGTTGCCATAGACAGGCACCCGAGGCTGACTAGAAGTGGAAAGAGTTCGGGAAGCGGCGGTCGTTTCTTGAGCGTCCTGATGTGGCTGATCCAGTCCGCCATGAGTTTGTCGAAATGGGGCGCGTCCAACATGCGCAGCCTCGATAGGAGCGACGCGAAGATTCGCCGATTGTCATCCAACTTGACCCAGCCAGCCTCCAGTTTCGGAGCAATATACCGGAAAAGACGGTTCATGGTGGGATGGTCGATGGTGTTTCCGCTCGCCAGAAGCTTGTCAATCTGCTCAGAGACCTCTCCTTCGGCTGTCTGGGCTTGCGCTGCCATGCTATCGGACACTGGCGAACACGCATCAAGAGCGTTGGAACGGTCGTTCTGGGCCAAGTCGAGTGCCAATTGCTTGGCAACATCATCTCTATCGGGCAGTCTAGGAGCAATGGCCGAAAGCGCTGCAAGTAATGGACGTACGGGAGTGCCTTGATCACGGCTTATGCTTTTGAGTCTGTCGACAAAGACGTCAAACAGTGATTCGGCGGATCCCATGGCCATGAAGACGTCCAGGTTGGCATTGATGGTGTCAACGCAGGCTGCGAGTACATCCGCATCGGGACAAGCTGAAGCGCTTCTCAAGATGTCTGCGAGCTTGGTGAAGTCTTCAATGGTTTCCATCATGGTACGAACGGACATGAACGTGTCCAATGTCATCACAAAGCCAGGATTGCAAGGAAGCCGTGTTGTGACAGCATCACACAAGTGGGCACCGATGGCACTTTGCACTGCCCTGCTGCTATGGATGACTCTTCGCAGCAGCTTCTTTCGCGACATGGGTTTTCGTGAGGAATCAACATTTCCGAGATACGTCGCCAAGCCGAGAGAGTTGTCCACACATTCGATTGCATTGGCAGTGTCGTTTTCTTCGTCCAACACGGAATAGTTACCAGCGCGCCGGAGAAGGCTCCCCCTTTGAGAAGTCTGCTCGAGGGGCAAACAATGAACAGGCAGTTCAACCAGTAGACGAGACGCACAAGGCCCGTCGACTGGATCGATTTCGTCGGCGTTGTGAATGCCGCCGCGACCAATGAGCCACTGCATATACTGAGGAACATGAAAGTGTCCGGATCGTACCAACTCGGAGACCAGTCGAATCATGGATTTTTTCCTGCCGTGGTCACCCGGACCAATGTCTCCGAGCACGTGGAGAATCTCAGACGTCGCATTCACTGGGAAGACACTCCAAGCCTTGATCAGACTTGCTGCAACGTACACTTTTGCGGCGCCGGCTCTGTGGAGCGAGATGGCCCATTCCACAGTGCCCCTGATCAGCCCACACTTGTCCTCTGCAGATTCCCAGCACTTGGTAGCCAGGTCACGAGTATGCTTTCCCTGCAATGTAGAATCCAGCAGTTGCACTAAATGTTGACGGCCGCCTGTCGGAGAGGTGGTATTCGTGACGGATAGCCTTGCGTTGCGGAGCTTGATGTTGCGGTACGCCTCTTGAGCCACGGTATCGTCAGCTGGAAGATTCAGTCTCAACGTCTCGCTGAAGCGTTTCCAAGCTGGTGGGCAAATGAAGCTCTCGGGATTCTCTTTGATGAGCGAGAGGGTGAGCGCCGACAATTGGCCGGACAGCTGAATAAGAATATCCCCATCGGGATCCTTGTCAATCTGTCGAGAAATGAAAAAAGAAAAAGGAAAAAAAAAAACATTAGCCTATTCCTGCAGACATAAAGGGGAAGAAAGGACATGTAGGGATGTGTTTCATGTCATACCGCATGTAGGTGGTTGAGTATTGAAAAGACCAGTCTTCTACCACATTTTCGTAGCTGCAGTAAATGACCCCAATGTATTTGCGCAATCAAAATCCACATGGGAATCCTCGACTGAGGGCTATTTTCTAGGCCCGACACAATCCATTCCAGATAATGATCGCGATCTAACAACTGTTCGGCGTAGAGGTATGTTGCGAGCCGAATGCTGTGGGTGAGAGAGGGAGAGGAGACGGGCGTCAGCATCAAACAGTCTGGACGAGAATTCAATTTTGATCTGAAAGAAAAAGGAAGGGAAAAAAAGAGTATCACTTACGCGTACGTCACCTTGGACTTCCAGTCAGGCTCTCCAAAAGCAGATACTACGGCTTCGAGGAATTGTTCGACAAAAACGGTCCAGTCTCGGATCCATTTGAGCTCACCACCAAGAACGAAGGCGCCACTAACCCCTTTTCTCTTGAAGGCTCTGATTTCATTGGCACCAACACATTTGGCCAACCACACTGCACGTTCTGTGGGAACATTCTTATTCAGACATTGGTCAAGAAGTGTCCGCCCTCGAATACCATGAGGAATTGTTCTGCTCAAGCGTCGTAGTGATATGGCAGGATTGGCCAAGTCTTTGAGCCAGATCTCTCGTTTTGTGTCGGTGAGAGTGACGCGAGGAGGTGGTTTGAAAGTTGAGGGTGCTGTGATTTGTCCGCGATGGCGTCTCTGGTTCAGCACGCCCATGAAGATTGTGGATAGGGCATTGAGACCGCATTTCTGTTTCAGGGGAGGAAAAATGACAAGCCGAGCGGGCGAAACTTCATCTCGGGTACCTCTGTCCCATGTGCCTTTCTGTATAGCTTCGGTACCCCACTCATCTTCATGATGAACACCGGACCAAGGGAAGAAATCGGCATGACCCGAGAAAAGGCCCTTGCTGAAAGGATCCCGAGGGGCGGTCTCATTGCGATTCGTACTCGCATATCGAGGCGCCGCAGATGGTATCTCGACCGTGTACGGTTTCGGTCTGACGTCTTTTCTAGCTGGAGGCGTCGTGAGCACCGCTGGCCGCGTTGCGGGAACGGTGTGGGATGATTTTGGGAGCCGGCGCTTAGGCATTGGCATAGGAGGGTTGTCAAGACCATCATGGTGAGAGGCCCTGGAGAATGCTGGGCTCATATTCTCGGGGTCGACAGCTTCGGAAGAAGCAGGCATAATTCGAGAGGGGGTGAGTATTTGGGGGGAATCGGTCGCCGAAAGTGGCCCGGTGCTGGCGAGCTCGTTGGACAATTCGAGTCGCAGTTTGGAGCCTTGTCGTCTGGTGGGCGTTGACGCATGGCGGGTGGACAATGCATCGGTAGATTCGGTATTGGGGTCGGAAGCTGAGACGAGATCTCGCTTGGAAGGGGAGGACGGAAGATGCTGTTGTTGTGGTGGCTGTTGCTGCTGCTGCTGCTGCTGTTGTTGTTGAGATGATGACATGGTGCGTTGATGCTGGTTTGACGGCCTTTGGACCTGCAGCGTCGGGCCGAGCCCTCGTTGGGGCTGTCGCGGCTGGACGCCCATGGGGGTCCTCGAGGTCATGGTTCGCGCAGGCGGAGGGGCGCCATCCCGATGAATGGTATAATGGTACGGAGGGAATAACGGATATTGATTGAGGGCGCGGAGGAGACGTGGGATGCGGGCGGCGCGATGCGTCTTGTGTCTTGTCTTGTAAGCGAAGTGGAAGTGGGAAGTGAAGTTTGCGCCCAGACTGACTTGCAGGTGGACGGGGTTCGGTCGAGCGAGGTCCCAGCACCGAGTGGGAAGGGGACTGGGCAGACAAGGTTCCGCTTCCCCGTTGACGGGTCGCACCCGAAGCAGCAACGAGCCGGGTGAAGAAGAGGGCGCGCGTGGCTGGCAATGTGCAATGTTGGTTGCTCGGCGCGCGGAGTGCCTGCTGGATAAGAAATAGGTAGGTAGCGTTGGAAATATCAATGTCGAGAGACGAGGCGAGCAGCCAACATTTTCGGAGACTTGCTTGGAGGGGAGGCTGAAGACTGGAGACTGGAGAGAGGTCCGGGCAGGGTCTGGTGGGCACTGGGAGGCACTGGGAGGTCAGGAGGCAGGAGGCAGGAGGCAGGAGTGGACACTTGGTGGTCGAAAAGCAGCCAGCTGCCAGCCGCAGGCGAGATTGCTCAGATTGGAACCCCCTTGCTGTTACGCTGGCCCCGCCGCCAACGATGCCAATGTGATGCGAGACGCGGGAGAGGACGGGGAACATGGGGCGGTGGCAATGGTGCCATTGAAGTGTACCTACTAGTGCACCAACGTCACTGACTGTGACTGCCGTGACACTGTCGGCCATCAGATACCAGTATAAAGTACCTACCTGGGGCCAGCGGATAGAAAGCGGCGGAGCACATACCGCAGCTTACCTAATGCAACGCTGGCGGACCTGGAAAGCGGCGCAATAATGCAATAATGCCCATGCTTCTCCATTGCACGCCAAGACGAAGCAGCAGCTGCTGCTGCTTGGT
This sequence comes from Claviceps digitariae, assembly GCA_018360205.1. Taxonomy (NCBI): domain Eukaryota; kingdom Fungi; phylum Ascomycota; class Sordariomycetes; order Hypocreales; family Clavicipitaceae; genus Claviceps; species Claviceps digitariae. The sequence continues at coordinate 5,100 of SRPT01000458.1, read as the reverse complement.
GTTTGTCGGTGTTTCTCTTGTCAGACAACAATACAAAAGGGTGGATGCGCCCCGGGTTTGTGTTCATGTCCTCTTCTTCTTATCCTCTCTGGCCCCACGGCCCACGCCCCCGGCCCACGCCCACGGCCCACGACTCGGAGATGGCTGGCCTTTTTGCTGGAGATTGGAGACGATGGCCGGAAACTCGCCCCGTCTGGTCTGGACAACTGGTCGACCGCCATCAGACCGCCATCAGCCAGCCCGTCGTCACTCCTGTCATGGCGCGGGTCACCACCGCCTTTGGAAGCGGCGGCCCGGCGAGTCACGAGACAGCTCAAGTAGTAGGTAACTGTAACTCGGTAGCCCTGTCTGACGTCGGCCGACGAGGAGAACTGTCCCAAGGTCAACAACGTCGACGTCAGTCCAGGAGTCTATCAGTCCAGAACTGCTCACTCAGCTCAGCTTCACCATGCAGCAGGCATGGGCATCGTTGAAATGCAAATCAATGCGCGCACTCCATTTCAGCCAAAGCGGGCCGATGGATTTGCCTCTTTTTTACATGAGCATCGCCCATCCACCAATCAATTCATTGTGCTCTCGCGTCTTGTGCGTCTGGTGCTTCGTCCGAAAACGATTTTTTTTTTTTTAAAAAAAAAAAGGCCCAGTGCCAAGTGCCCAGTGCCCAGTGCCCAGTGCCAAGTGCCAAATGCCAAATGCCAAGTGCCAAGTGGAGTGCAAGTGCCACCTTCTTGTTCCCATTGCGGCCACAGAAACCCGTTGGAGTCGGCACAATGCCAGCAAATAACCAAGCAGCAAATCACCTCACCCGTTCCATACCACTTGCCTTGCACGGTGGCATTCATGGAAAAAAAGTTCTGTTATCCCGTCCAATCATCGCTCGACTTAACAGCTCTTTTTTTTTTTAAAAAAAAAAAAATCATGCAGCAAAGACTCCAGACCACGTGAAATCTCATAGTTCTTCGCCTTCAAGCACACTCCATTCACTCCAGCCCTTCTTCTCCCCGGGTAACTTGATGGCCTCCCACTCCGTCCTCGTCACCTTCGTCCATTGCTCAACGGGAATCCATCCGATGAAAGCCCTGTCCCCAAAGCCCCCGATCCAGTACACATGCGTCACGACCAGCCTCATCCACTCACTCTCGTGAATGTGGTTTCCAGGAAGCCAGAACCGGGCATCGCCATGCTTGGCCGTATAACACGCCGCTAGTCTTTTTGACGATTCCTCGTCGGCGTGCATGGCTTCCAGGTAGCCAAACAGCGAGAATCTAGGTAGATTGGCCGCCGAGTACGGCACTGTGTCGGGCACGTCTTGATGCTCGGGTCGCGCATTACAAGGGCACTTGATGGAGTTGGAGTTCATGTTGCGACCGAGGAATGGGAGGTAGGCCGACAGGCGAGACATCAAGGACATGCGTCGGGCGGGGGGGTACGGGGGCGTCCACCTCATGGAAAGCGTGGTATTGGAACCGGCGCGGGCATTCTTGAAGCTCGTGCCGATCTTGATGGCCAGAATGGTTGGGTTTCCTTGGTCTTCGCAGTCGGCCACATAGTCCATCAGGCCGACGGGCTGGCCTCCCACGTCAGGAAGACGGGCTTCCTGGCGGCTCGCATCATGATCCGATGCCTCGGGGAAGATGGTGGACAAGGTGGCGAGCTTGGACAGGGCGAGGATGCGTCGACCCATGACGGCAGATTCGTATCTTGACGGGATCTTGGACAACTCGGCAGAGTTGTCCAGCACGGCCAGAGGGCTGTGCGCTGCCGTCGTGGCCAAAGCCGACAGGCCGGCGATGGCATAGAACAGCTTCATCGTGGCAAAGATGCGACGCTGCTGGTCGTTGGAGCGATGGACGTGTTGGAATCGCGCCTGTTCACGATGCACATCAGATTGTTGGCGGGGTGGGGGCGGAGGGTATTTAGGTAGCCCATAGTAGGGCAGAATCCAGTCCTGAGCACACACGCGCGCAAGGTGGCGCTACACATATTCACAGCCAACACTCAGGGTGTGATCCACGAAAGCCGGCAAAGTTTGCAAACCCTCCTAGAATGCATAATTAAGACGCGCTAGCCATTTTTATCTGCTATTTTGCTTAGAAGGATATAGAAAGTTGTCTTAATTACATAGATCTACTATCTACATAGAACTTAAAGTACTATGCTAGCTAGGGTTATGTAAATGCCTATAAAAGGCTTAAATACTAAGAATAAAGCAAATTCTACTATTTTTTAATAGCAAAGAATATAGTCTATAAAATCACTAGTAAAGTTTATAGGGTAGATAATAGCAAAGTTTATATAGCGCTATAATAACCTTTTAAGGTGTAAATATTCCTAATTTTATTTGCTTTTTAATAGAAAAGGCTACTAATAATAACCTTTACTATATAGTATTAATTCTTTAGTGCTATAGAGCTCTTAGAGTAATAAAAAAAGGCCTCTTTAAGCCTTATTAACGCCTTTAAAAGCATATTAGTGCTTATAAAGAGCTTCTAAGTCTTAATTATACTAGGGCATTCCTAATAGCCTTATAGGATTACTACTATTAGCTTCTTAAGGCATTAGATAATTGCTTTATTAACCTCTTTAGAATACTAAAAAACACTTATTAAAAGCTTTATATATAGCTTTATATTAATACCTTAGTTATGCCCTTATATTATTAGTTAGTTAAGTAAAAAGTAATAATATTCTTATAGATATATATATATAATAAGCCTTAAAGAAACATAGGGCTTTAATTTTTCCTAAGTTAGTTATTAGTATTATAAATCTTTTATAAGCTAATTAATTTAATAAGGAAACTATATATAAGATTTATTTATTAGCTAAACCCTAATATAGTCTTACTATTAGTGGAATTAAATAATAAATTCCTTTAATTTAATAGTGCTATTAGCGCTATAAATAGTATATATATTCTAGCTTTTATACCTCTTTATAGGTAAAAGAGGTTTTAGTTAAGAAAGAGTAATATCTTATAAAATATACTAGTAGTAATAAGCTTTAAGGGATTATTTTTATATATACTAGTAAGTACTAAGGGTTCTATTAATAATACTATATTAATATAGATTATATTAATAAAGGTATTTATAATCCCCTTAGAGTGCTTTTATCTTAGTAATATAGGCTTTAGCTTATTAATCTAGGGCCTTATAACACTTTATTTAAAGGTTTAGTACTACCTATAAGACTAAAGGCTTACTAGTTAGCTTTCTATAAATAAAAAAAAGCTTTTTAACTATTAATACTTATAATTATAAACTATTATTAAGTAGGTTTTTAGTTAGTGTAAGTAAAAGTAAAAAATAATTCACTATAGCGCTTTTAAGTACCTATTTCTTATATAGGTAAAGATAGTATATACTATTATTAAATTATTTAATTTTATTAAATTAAATAGAAAAAAGCCTTATAAATTTAAAGAGAAAGAGATAGTAGCGTTAAAAAAAGAGAAGTAAGAAGCTCTTATAGCAGCTACTATACATACTTTAAGTGTCTTTTATAGGTTATTAATAGCCTAAATTTATAATAAAATTATAGCATAGCTTTAGAAGGTATATATATAATAGAAAGAGTAAAAAAAAGTAATAAATTTAATGTATTTAATGTTATATATATATTCTTTTATCTAGTAAAAAAGCTACTAAAGAGGTTATTAAAGAAGTAAAAAAAGTAAAGAAGTATATAGGCCTATAGAAAACCCTTAATAGCCTTTAAAGCCTCTAAAGCCCCTAACCTAGCAAGAAAGCTAAATACTAAGAATAGTTTTAATTAGTATAATCTTAGCCTTTTTTAAGCCTAATAAGTTCTAAATTAGGGGATTTATATAATTCTCTTTTAACTATAGTATAACCTTTATTATAGTCTAAATCCTAAACTCCTTAAAGAATAATTAGCAGTCTTTGCTTGCCTTCTCTATCTTATCTACACGTAGGGACCTTGCCTAATGTATAATATGCCCCTTTAGGCCTATTTTTAGCGGCCTAAACACATTAGATAGGACCTATAAGAGCTTAGATAACTATACTATAATTTGCTTTTATTATAAACCTTTTAGTAACTAGTTTGCCTGCCTTATAGCTAGTATAGGCATTTTTAGAGAGTTCTATAAGCTACTAGCCGCTAGCTATATAATATTTAAAGGCTATAAACTTAGGGTAGTAGTATTATTTATACTTCTATAAGGGGAATAAAAAGCTAGGTTATTATTTTTTAATATATTTTCCTTAGCAGGCTCTATAGCGTTTTAAGGGTTTCTAAACCTTATAAGCTCTTCTTCCTAGCCTTATTGCCCTCTCTCTTAAGGTATATTATTCTTTTCTTTATTATTAGCTTCTATATCCTTAGCAGCAGTAGCAGCTATAAAGCCCTAGTTATTATTAGTATCTATAATAAAGTCCCTAGCTAGGAGGTTAGTAATAAAGATCTCTAACTACTCTAAAGGCATAATACTCTTGCTTATAGGTAAAGGCTTAGTAGTTAAGTATCTTCTAAAACGTTTATATATAGTATTAAGAGTCTAGGCATTTTGCTTGCTTATTTAAAGCATTCTAGTCTCCTTATTATAAGTAGTGCTAAACTAACTCTCTATAGCCTAGAACGCTTACTAGAGCCCCTTAAAATATAAATACTAATTTTTAAATACCTTTATAGACTAATAATAATAAGGGAATTTAAAGTTAAAGGTAGAAATATAGCCCTTAAAGACCTCTCTTATAATACTAATTTTATTATTATTAAGCTATTAATTACACTAAGCTTTAAGCAGTAATTCTAGCAGTATAATTATTTCTTTATAAGTTTAGCGGGATAAGCTAGCGCTAAATGCCTTAGATTAGAATAGTTAGGGTATAATATTAATAAGTACTTTCTTTTTAGTATAAAATAGTTAGGTAATTATAGTATTATTATATTATAGAGCCTAGAAAAGTTTAACGTTAAAGTTATAAGACAACCTAGCTATAAAGGCAGTAAAAAAACGCTACTAAAAGGCCACTAAGATGGGCATTGTTGGTATAACCTCAGAAAGGTTATAAAAGGATAAATAAAGCACTAGTGCAAAAAGGGTCATAAATACGATGTGTCAGTGTTGATGAT
>SRPT01000457.1:0-25000 GCA_018360205.1 Claviceps digitariae | reverse complement strand
TTTTTTTCTCTTTTTTTTTTCTTTTTGTTTTTTGGCAATAATGTCTGCTTTTACAGCTTTGAATGGAGGCTCCCCTAAAGTAACCGAGTCGCCTGCGGAGAAGTGCATCAAAGTCTGTACTTCAGATGAAGGAACCAGATTTCACAGTCAGACATCTCCCAAGTCTTCTTCCGCTCTCAAAGACGGCTGGTCAACGCAAACGATTGATCGATCGCCATTTCCGTCCGGAGGTTATACGAATGCAGATGCCAATGAAAAGCGCAAACGATCAGTTTCGACTGAAAGTGCATCCAGGACAGCTCAAACGCCAGAGGCGACACCGGTTGGACCACCGAACAAAAGTCGAGAACTGGCCAGCACTCCTCAGCGGGAAAACAGCAAACACTTCGAGGAGGAGGGGCGAGATCGAGAAGTTTCTTGGTCATCACAGCATCTCTCGCGAGCAGAAAGAAACGGCTATGAATCACAACAGGATTCCGTAGCGTCTCCTCATGGACAGGCAGAGGAGCCAAATGGCAATGCACTGCAAAGAGCATCAGGCCACCAAGATCACAGCGATTGTACCAATAATAGTCCTGACGCCGAGGATCGGTCCGCAGCTACTTGCGGCAGCCCCTATGAAGGCGAGCAACAACAAGAATCTATGCTTCATCACGACTCCAAGAAACGGAAGCGGAATTTTAGCAACCGCACAAAAACTGGTTGTTTTACCTGCCGCCGGAGGAAGAAAAAGTGCGACGAGCAGAAACCCGAATGTGAGTTGTTGCAGCTCTCCCTGTCAGCATCCAAGCAAAACGTCCCCATTTTCGTGCTCGCTCCTTCTTTTACTGACGTAGACATGCAGGTAGTAACTGTATTCGGGGAGGATTCCTATGCCAAGGGTATCCGCCACAGAGAGGTGCCGGCTGGCCAAAACCAGATACGAAGGCACCCGCAGTACCGCTCGAGTCCAAGGATCCCTCTTATGTTCCACCAGGGGCGTACGGGATGCCACAGCATGGTGCATATGGGCCGCAGCCCGTAAAGCGGGAACCCCTTCCCCATTATCGTGGTCAACACCTCCGCATAGACCCGCCGCAGGGCCGGCCGTTGGTGGTAATGAACGACGACGACCGACCAACGGCATCGGCAACATCAACATTGACAAGTGCTGCGTCTGCCACGAGCCCCGACAATAAATTGTCGGCCATCCCCTACAACCCATCCAACGTTTTTCCTACTCCCATTAGTGCCAATACACAGGCGCCCCCCTTCGGCGACAGGATGGGCAAAGACTATCAGCGAGTTCCTGCGCTGCATGACCTCGGTCGGGGCAATGAACCCGAGACACCTCATCCAGGTAGCCACCTGCCGCAAATCAACCTCCTTCACCCGAATCGGCCAGGCAGCCCGGCGACACCCCACACGGCGGCTCCTCACCCTCCGGCTCCCTCGTCTAGTGTACAGGCCGCTGCTCAGCTGGCTCTAACTCATTCTCATGCTCATGCTCATTCTCATTCTCATGTTCCGTCGCAGTCCCAGTCTCACACCCCTTCACACTCACAAGCCCACTCCCATACCCAGCCTCAGCCTCAGGTCCAGCCTCTGCCTCAACCTCAAGCCCATCCCCAAGCCCAATCTCAGTACCCACAACGAAGGACGCAAAAAGACGAAATGCTCTCTGGACGACACTTTTATCCGTTTGATAAGGAACTGTGTCTAGAAAGAGAAAGGTGTGCTGCCGCGTGCTGGAGGTTCAACAATCTGACATCACCACCGACCATCGGCGTGTCTCCTGACGAGCGACATCGTCTATTTTTGGAAATTCTTCAACCTCGAGACTCTGTTCGGGTTCCGGCTTCCGAGGCCTCGACCGTGACCAAGGTCGGTCGTGTGGGTCGCCATGTCGCAGTGGAGACGCCATTCACTTGCGACTACGGCTACAACATCGTGATCGGTCACCATGTTCTCGTGGGACGAAACTGCACAATCAATGATGCGTCCGAGGTGAAGATTGGAGACAACTGCGTGATCGGACCCAACGTCAGCATTTTCACGACGTCCCTGCCCATTGACCCTAAAAGCCGTCAAGGCGGACAGGGGCCTCAAGTTGGCCGTGCAATCACCATTGAGCAAGACTGTTGGATTGCTGGTGGCGCCATCATCCTTCCTGGCTGTACGATTGGGAAAGGAAGCACTGTTGGCGCGGGATCTGTTGTTACCAGGGTTCGTTTGTGACAATCCCCCCGTTTTCTTTTCTTTTTTTTGATTCATGGGCTAAAATGCAGGACACAGGACGTTCCACCTTTTACTGTGGTCTCCGGCAATCCGGCCCGCGTAATGCACGGTGTCGGGAAAGAGGGACCATGAATTGTTGACTTTGAATCCCTTGGTGCGTGTGAGTTGTTGTGTGGGGGTTTCTGGTTGTGCTGAAGAAGGTTCCTGCACGGATGAGGGGACCAAAGTTCCTTGATTAAGTTGCGTATCATGATACCCATGTGTACGACTGGCATGTTATTCGGTGTATAGTACAGAGGAGTTTTGATATGTTTGTCAATTTGCCAAGATTTTAGCTTTGATAACGCCAGTCAATCAGTTTTGGGCAATTGGGTTGCGCATTGCATTCGGCACGACGAATGCTTGTGAAGCTGCAACAATGGCCATGTCAATGGTTGGCCAGAGAATTGGACTAAGATGGGATAGATAATGGGAGTGTTCAATCTAGCTCAGGTCCGCACAAATAGCAGTATAACGCCGTAAAGTCGTGTCGACGACAGCCTATTGTATTAGTCCGTGCTAGGAAGAAGTGTTTTTTTTTTCTTTCTTCTTACATGTATACATGTATATGTCCATACCCAATGCCCTCTAATTATCCAGACCGCCACTTATTACATACATGCGTACATAGCATGCCTGCATCCCCACAATCACGTCTTCTGCAAAACAGCCAACCACCATGCTATGCCGTGTTTCGGCGTCCACAGAACTAATTGAGGGTACGTTGTGTTGTTTGGGCGGGATGTTTGGTCGGGATGTAAGTATGTGCGTGGGCGTGGGCGTGGGCGTTGGCGTGTGTGTTTCTGTTATACTGGTTTTCTTTTTGTGCTTTGGTATTTTTATTCTTTTGATCTTACTGGGGGGGTTGTGTGGCGGATGTGCTGGTCTGTGTGGTGCGCTGGATGGGTGGTGGATGGATGGACGGTGATGTTTGTGCTGGTGGTGCGGTGGTGGAAGAACGGATGGGTGTGTTTTTTCTTTTCTTTTTTTCTCTTTTCTTTTCTTTTCTTTCCTTCTTTTTTTCTTGTTCAAATATATACAAGTATGTATGTATACAAAGAGATATAAAAACGAGGGGTAGAGCACACAAACAGACAGGCAGAAAATTAGAATAAACGGTAAGTAGGGGGGAGGGGGATTAACAAAACATGAAAGGTAGAATAAACAACGGAGCTTAGACAATAGAATGTAAAATACAACGTAAAGTACAATGTGAAATAGAATACCAAAAAGTATAATGTGAAATAGAATACAAAATAGAATATAATAGAATAGAAAATAGGGCGAATAAAAAATAGAAATAAAAGACCTTATAAGATGCTCCGTTTTCCACACTGGTATGGCGTAAAAAACACATGGTACCGCGTCCATACGGACTGGACTGTTGGACGCCCAATCGTCTTAAAAACGTTTTTTTTTTTTTTTTTTTTTTTTTTTTTTTTTTTTTTTTGCATTAGACTCCTATAAGGGTTATTTTGATTCTAAGATGCATATACACTTATATACATATGCACTATGTACACATATGCCCTATATATGAGCTCTACAGCAAGACTATATTGTACAGTAACGGGCAAAAAAAAAGGTTGAAACCTCCCCCCCCAAAAAAAACATCCAAAAAAAACTAGTCTATACACCCCCTGCATCCTCTCTCCATCCGCACTAATCATTCCTTCAGTAAAACGGAAAACCGGTTTGGGGCGCCAAACAAAAAGAGTAGTAGTATTCAGCCCCGAGCCATGGTCTCCCTATTGTTTCTCTCATTCATCAATCTCTCCATCAATTTCAGCGCCCTGGCCTGATCCCTGAGCCTCACAAACGCCCTCATTGTGTACATGTCCGGCTTGTACCCTGCCTCCTGCATATCCAGCAGGATGTCTACAGTCCGGCGTGTGTTTTGCATGAACGCGTATCCGCTGACAAAGGTGTTCCATGTCACCAGATTGGGCTTAATTCCTTGCTCTCGCATCACCTCGAGGATTCTTTCTCCCAGGCGGTGGCTGCGGCTGTTCACGAGGCCGCGGAGGAGGACTGTGAAGGTCATGACGGTGGGAGCTGGGTGGACCATGGAGGCGGCCACGAGGTCGTCGCTGTCGGTGCTGCTAGTGCTGCTGCCATCATTGTGATTGTTGTCGTCGTTTTCGTCGGCGTTGGCAACACGCATTTGCTCCTTGAGCATGTCGCCAAAGACTTCGAGGGCCGCGCGAGAGAGACGCGAATAGTCTGTCATGGAGAGGATAAAGGTGTCGTGGATGAGACTTCCTTGATTGGTAATGACTCGTGAGTGGGACGGGAGGGTCGGATCGCGACTTTGCTCTTCGAGACGTGATCTGAAAAGGGCATAGCATGATACGATATGATAGGGCACCCGCAGGCTGCGGATGTACGCTCGCAGCATGATGGCGATGGTGGTTAGGGACGGCTGTAGCTTCATGTCCCCGCCAGCGGAGAAGAGCTGGTCGACAAAGGGGATGATGGTCGATTCGAAATCCCAGAGTCTTGTTGCACAAATGTCTGGCGCGAGGAATTGCTGCTGCTTCCACCCCCCCCCTGCTGCTGCTGCTGCTGGGTCAGTGCCATCCGCGGCAAGAAGAAAGGGCAATGAGTCCGGGATCCACCACTGCAACGGCTCGAGAGGAAACTTTTTCGCGTATGCCCGTAGCATGGGAATAAAAGCCGCCGGCCCTGGCGTGCCTTTGAGTACTTTCTCGCGTCTTTCTGCCTCTGAAAACACAAAAGCACTGTGCAGCGCATTATTGAGGACGTCCAGCGTGGGCACGTTGGCTACCTTGGCCAATTCGACGGCCTTGGCAATATTGTCCACTCGCAATGAACCTTTGGCGCCGCGGAATATCGTCGCCCATGCTTTCTTGTCGAGCTGAATGCCGGTTTCGTGAAACACGGAGGCCAGCCTGATGGCTTCTTCCACCTCATCCGTCTGACAAAGAGTGTCCAGAAATGCCGTCGAACCAATGACATTCATTTCGTAGCCACGTTCTAGGAAATATTCGAGCGCCTTCCTCGCATCGAAGCTGGGTTGGTCATCCACGCCACATCCTTCTGGTTGTTGGGTATGAAGGAGTGACGTGATGACGCTCGATGGCCGGGCCTCGTTGAAGTGGGCTCCTATATCCCACAAAAGCTGCAGGATTTCAAAGGCGACTTCTTTGTGCGGCGCAGATATGGCGAACTTGCTTGCAAACTGTATCAACGAATTGGGATGCAGTTGAATTTCGTGTTCGCGGAGGAATACATATAGTTCGTGAGCTTGCTCGGTGGGCAGAGCCTTCGCAAAAAGGCCAAACACTCTTTGCGTGACTAGGATACGGTCCTCTTGGAGGTCGATGATGATATTTTTGAGAAAGTCAACCAGTTCTTTCGCCTCAACAGCCTGCTCTCTCGAGCTCTGCGCAAAATAGAGGTCCAGGTTGCCAACGATAAATGTGAGGACATCATGGATGGCGTATCCCGGCGGGCGTGGATTCATGGTCGCTTCAAGTACCTTGTGCACTCTCAGAGGGCTTAGGCGCATTGCCGAGAGCATGAGTAATGGCCATTTCTCTTGTCGTGTCGTTTCGTCCAGCTCATGCCAGGCCGAGCGCATAGCTGACACGGTATCATGCTCCAGCAGCCACTCTGCATCCCTCTCCCATGGTCGGCCAGGCTTTTCGTTATTGTCGTTTCTGATTTTGAAGAGTCTCTTCTTCCATGCGTTGAAGACTCTACGAAAATTGGAGAGCTCTTCTCCGCGGTACTGATGTCGGTAGTAGCCCCATTGTATCCACGAGTCGTGACCATGAGTGTGTCGTCTCAGAGTGTATTTTCTGGTGAACTTTGGATAATTTAGCGGCGGGAACCTTTCGGGGGGTGCTATTTCTGTGCTAGAGTGAGATTGACAAGCCGTGGAGCTGCACTTGCCGCTGTCGTGAGGAGAAGAATATTGTGTGTCGGTACACTCGCTTGAGGCTGCTATATCCCGCCCTGGTCCTTGTTGTTGCGATGCGTGAGGAGAAGAAGATTGTGTATCGGTACACTCGCTTGAGGCTGCTATATCCCGCCCTTGTCCTTGTTGTTGCGATGCGTGAGGAGAAGAATACTGTGTGTCGGTACACTCGCTTGAGGCTGCTATATCCCGCCCTGGTCCTTGTTGTTGCGATGCGTGAGGAGAAGAATACTGTGTGTCGGTACACTCGCTTGAGGCTGCTATATCCCGCCCTGGTCTTTGTGGTTGCGATGCGTGAGGAGAAGAAGATTGTGTATCGGTACACTCGCTTGAGGCTGCTATATCCCGCCCTTGTCCTGGTTGTTGCGATGAGCGATCTGACATTCTGTTCATAAGATAGGCCGCGAAATCATACTCCACCCCGGAATGGCCATTGTCTAAGGGTCTTTCGGGTGGTGCTATTTCTGTTCTAGAGCAAGACTGACGAGCCCTGGAGCTGCGCTTGCCTCTGTCGCGCGGAGAAGAATATTGTGTGTCGGTACACTCGCTTGAGGCTGCTATATCCCGCCTTGGCCCTTGTTGTTGCGAGGAGCGATCTGTTAATCTTGATATAAAATAGGCCGCGGAGTCAAACTCCACCCCGGAAGGGCCATCGACCAAGGGCGGACTGAATCTCGATCTACGTTCAGGCAAAAGCCTGCGAGGGCATGTCGAGAAAAGATTTTGCTGTGACGACTTTTTCGAGGCGGCCCCAAGGCTCGTCGAGGTCCCTTGAACACGGCCCAGCCGTATGCAGTGGGCTCGACCCAGGCAAACCGCTTGCATCTTGAGCGACCAAATTGCAATTCACGTTTGAGCTTTGTCATGATGAGCGCATGTCGAGGTAGCCCCTGAATGACGTTCTGGGCTGGAATCGGCTGTGACTGGACACTCGATGTTGTTCCGGATTCTTCGAGAAAAAAAAAACAACGCGGTCTGGTTAGTGCCTGGCAGAATCTGAAGCCCCGTCGGGAAAGACTCGTCGGGAAGGGACATAAGCTAGACCAGCCTGGCTAGCGTGTCGGAGTGCGCGCCAGTAGCGTCTGGATTAGCCGCTGGCGCGCCAACTTCAGCGGCTGCCAGCTGCTTGTCTCTCTTCATGTTCTTTCCCCTTCAATGGCCCCGCCCCACTATTATTGCCTCCAACAATGAGCATTGGAAGAAAGCAGTCAGTCACCACCACTCTGTGCTCACTGCTCGCCATGATCTGATCGCAAACCGCAAATCTCGTTCCTACACAACCCATCCACGACGTAGCCAATATCCCCGCACCTCATGTCCTCTCTCAACACACTTAGCGCCGCCTCCGAGGAGCGCAAGGCGCGTCTAGCGTCCCTCCGAAATCTCAAGCGAAAGCACGACGGCGACAGCGACGTCAACATCCCGATTCCAGACACAACAGAATCGCTCGACGAAGTGCCGAAACTGCACCTCTCGGGGCGCAACTATGATCCAGAAACAAGAGGCCCTAAGCTCGGTTTCGACCAGGCGCCAAACGAGTACCTCGACAAGCCGACACTAGAAGAACAAGCCGCCGAGGTGGAATCAAAGATTCGGCAACAAGCCGCCGAGGAAGCCAAGAACGATAAAGGGCTGGATCTATTCAAACTGCAACCCAAGAAGCCCAATTGGGATCTGAAGCGGAATCTAGAGTCAAAAATGAACGTTTTGAACGTCAGGACAGATAATGCGATTGCTCGTCTGGTTCGGGAGAGGATCGACGGTGCGCAAAAAGCTGCTGCGGACTCGACGTCCAGTGGCAGCGCTCAAGTGGATGGAGATGGTGCTGGGGTGGACGGTGTAGCCCTCGTGGAAGGGCTGCGGGTCAGAGAACAAGAAGAGGAGGAAGAGGAGAGAAGAGAGCGACAGGAGGAGGAAGCTATACTGGCGCGAGACACTTGATCTTCTTTTTTCCTTTTATTATTCTGTATTTGTCTTGTAAAAAAAAAGAAGAAGAAGCCATGTTTTTCCTTTCTTTTTGGCGTTTTGCATCGCATACGGGCGACCCAATAGTGTTCTATATGACGCTTCGGAAGAAAATACAAAGTTTCATGATACCCATCACCTGCCTCCCCTGTTCATCGCTTGCGTCATGGCCAATCTGCGACTAAAGGGACTCAAACTTCTCTGCCGTGGTGCCTCAACATCCTGGTTTCCTCTGCTATTGCGGTTATTCTGCTCCCTCCCTCCTCGACCACCTCGGTTCGATCCCCTACTCAGTGGCTCTACTGGAGAGTGTGAGCCATAGGAATCACGGCGTCTGGTTTCGCTTTCGTCACGACGTGTGAAGCTGCCGCGCCGTCCTCGCTGTGGCCTGCTGACGCGACGATCCTGGTCGCGATCTCTGTAACGTCGCTCTCTGGAATCATCTCGTGGTGACAAGCTATCTCTTGACGGCAAGCGACGTCTGCGCACCGCAGGTGATGGACTACGAGTGATGCTGCGCTGTGGCGACACCTCCCTTTGAATGTCGTCGTAAGACGGGCTACGTCTTCGCATGGCAGCTTCCGGTGACAGTGAGCGTCTCGGTGACAAGCTAACCCTTGAGGGCGAGCGACGTCTACGTAAAGCGGGTGATGGACTGCGACTGATGCTGCGCCGCGGTGAGACATCCCTCTGCACATCATCGTACGAAGGGCTCCGTCTCCGTGACCGAGATTTCGGCGCTGGTGATGGCCTTGGTGATCGTGAATGTCTCGAAGCAGCACTCGAAATAGTCGAGACGGAATCGAATGATACGGAACGGCGGCGTTTGGGCGACGGAGCAACAAGGTAATCGTCGCGCTCCTCTAGCTCTCGCAGTCTGGTGCGCTCAGCTTCTTGTTTGGCAAGAATCTCATCAGCCACGCCTTTCTTCTTCTCGAGGGGATTTGGCGTGTCGCTCGTCAGTTTGGGCACAAGCTTGGGATTGCGCAGCTGCTGTGATCTCGAGGGACGAGATACATAGGGCCGTTCTTGCGACGAGGCCTTGCATTCATAGGAATAGTGACGTGCTAAGACAGTTAGTGACTCAGGATGTAAATAAAAGGGATTGGAGTTGGCCACGGGATTTACATATCTCGCTTCAAGCACTTCTGACATTGTACATTGGCGGGTGTCGACCGGGAGGGCCCTCCTCGGCCCCTGTATGCATACATGAGGAATCAGCAGTCGGATGGAGACGGAGGTTGTTGGTATTAATGGAAAGGTTTCCGTTTTGGAAAGTTGACGATGCACATTGAGAGTCCTCAGACACCAGACCGTCGTCCATCAATGGGGCCTTGCAAGCAAGCGTGCGCTCACGTGATTCTGGGATTCAATGTTGCCTGGACCCTGCACCCTGCACTCTGCACGCTGCGCTGGAGTGCTGGCGCAGTGCCCTGACAGCACGACGGCACGAGTGACAGCACATGACATGACAGTCTTGCATGTGCGTGGCGCGGCGCACAACAAGCGAACCGGGCCAGTGACCGGTGACCAGACATCAATGATTCAAAATTGGAGCCTTGAGAAAGAAAGAAACGGGGCGGCTGCGGGAGGGAGCTGCCTGCCCGCCTCAAGCGCCGGTATGCTTGTAACTTGTCAGCCTCCTTTCCCTTTTCTTTTCGCTTTCTAGTTTGTTTTCTGCTGGTGCTGCTGCAACTCAAGAACAAGAAGTCGTCGCCCTCTTGGGTGCGAACCGTTTCTTCCCCATCGACAGGAAACCGCATGCGCACGACTCAAAACGGCGTGCTCTGCACCCCAGGGCTCTGCAAACCAGGGCTGTGCAATTAGGGCTCTTGCAGGAGGTGTCTGTTTCCTCTTCTTTGATGCCCATCGCGCATATCCGATGAATATTGATTTTTTTTATTAAAACGCCAAACCGTCCATCGTCCCACGTCCCTCGTCCATCCACGTCCACGTCCGCGTCCGCGTCCACGTCCAGGCCCCACCAGCGCCCCACCTCCCGCCCACATGCACCAACCAACCAACCAACCAACCAACCAGACAAGACACGGAAGCCCCAAGTCCACCGAGCCCCAAGACCACCAAGAACACTGAAAGTTCCCATGGCCAGCCCCCACCGGCTCTTCAACCTCCCCTCCAACAAAAAGTTGCGTCGCCTCAGTGCTGCTTGCATGCCATTGCGCCTGCATCTCATCAACCATTTGTCAGGACTCTACTGTTCCGAAGACGAGCTTCGTACACAGCCCTGTCCTTCACACACTCGACGACCACCACGGCGGCCGGTCATTGTGCCGCGACAATCGGCCCTCGTCGCGCAACGGATACTCCGATCAAAATCTCCCACTATATGCTTGCAACCAGGTTTTAGCTCGTCACGACGATGATTGCCAACACCTTCAATCTTCTCTGTTCTCTTGTGTCGACCGGTTCTGCTTTCTGATTTTTTGATTTTAAACAAATACCGTCACTTCTGTTGTCGACTTGATTCCCCGACTAGACTCCGACTTCTGCCATTGACGCATCTTTTTTTCTTTTTTTGGCGACCGCTGTCTGGATTCATTCTTTGTTCGATTGAAAGAAACAATCACCATCGTTGTCATCATCATCATCTCTACCATCATCGTCATCATCGTCAAAATCAAAATCACCATCATCATCAGCGTTGTCGTTTGAGTTGGATAATCCAGCTCTTTTTTCTCCTTGTCAACCATGGCCACTACGCAAATATCTCCAGATATACCCAAACCGTCCTTCGCAATGGTGAGGTCCCCCTTATAATTTATCATCCATCTCGTTCATTTCTATAGCCTTTTCCAATTATTGACCGTTGTCTTCAGATTGCGGCATCTGTTAAGGAAGAAATTTCTCCCGCTTTACCGGCCAGTGCTAAGAACGATAGCCTTCCCTCCGCAACTGCCGTCATAGCCGATGGCTCATCCAAATTCGATAGTAAGCGACAGGCGGCAGGCAAATCAAATGGTATTGATGCCATATCTTCGACTCTCGATAATCTATGTCTTGTGTCAAAAAATCCCAGTTTAGTTGTCGATGGGCGCGGCTCGATACCAGGACGTCAAATATCCAACATAAATAAGGAGATCGGATCAGACGAATCCCAAAAATGCGATTCGTCCAGCTCCGACTTGGGTACTAAACCACCAAGTCTGGACGGGAAGAGCATCACTTCCGGAACGACATTCGCACTGGACGAGAAAGAGTCGCTTCGTCCTGATGACAGTGCTAGTGTGAAAGCTGCAGCAGAAGACGATGATGCCTTTTCTATTCGTGGCTCACTCGTTGCCGGGTCTCGCATGAGCTCAGATGTAGCATTTAGATCAAAAGGAGTCCTGTCGGCGGATTCGACTGACCGTAGGGCTGCTCAAATCTCCATGGTTTCTTCGCCGCATGGCATCCCTACCCCCCCTACCGCCTCCTCGGATCGCGTTCCCGCTCTCAATACCACTACACCGCTTAGCGCGGACGGGGGCTCCCCTGATGCCTTGAATGGCATCTACCGTCAGGCTCCTGATGAGAAGTTACTCATCGCATTGGCAACCGCTCGGGATCGACTTTTTCTTTTGAGACTGGAAAAAGATGTAATAGATTTTGTTCAGGACTCAAAGTGAGTAGCTCTCCTTCCCGTTGTTATGGCTCTGTCCATGTTCTTGTTTCTAGTCGTCGCTGTCGTCACTTTTCTCGTTTTGTTTGTCGCTCATGCTCCTTGCTAATGTACCTGCAGGGAACCGTACATGGACCTTCCTCCTTCTAACTCCTTCTGTCGAATGTTGACACATAAACTGGCCGACTACTATCATATGACGCATTCATACGAGCCTCATATCGGTTCGGTACGCATTTTCAGAACCCCTTTCTGTCGTGTGCCGCCCTCACTAGCCAACATGGCTCCTCCACCAGACGTCTCTGCCAGCAGCACACCACCTCCTGCGATTTTGCCAAGAAAAATCATGCGTCGTGGTCAAGATGGAGATGGCTTGATGAGCGTCAACGGCTCGAAACCGGGGTCAGAATCCGGGAGTGAAGCAAAAGATAAACTGGCCGCAAGTCAGAAGTGAGTGACCAATACTCCCCGCCCTTTTTTATATTTCTTTCCTACAATCAACGCCGCTCAATAATTGAGCACGAGGATCTGAATCTGACCATTGTGCCAGACCATCGCGAGAACAGCGTGAAGAAATGTACAAAAGAGCGCGAGAACGGATATTCGGAAGTTCCGAAGATATCATTCCTGGTAAGAGTGGTCCACGTCTTCGTTACGACTGACTATTTTATTCCCTCACAATCGCCGTCTGACAAGTCCATACACAGAAAACGATGGAGAGACTGGCATGTCTCGAACCAGCTCAGTTTCCGCCAACGCCAGAGCTAACGCCACCAAACGAGGCAAGTCGGGTAAACAGCGTCGTGATGACTCTGATAGTTTCGATTCCAGACATCAGTATACGGCATTTTGGGGTCCTCAGCAACAGACATGGGTTCCTCAGTCTCAGAGGCAGTATGTTCCTTCGGCGCCAGGTCAATTTGGCGGTCAACCTCAACCTTCCTATCCCGCCCAGGTTGCTCCTTGCTACGCCCAACAAGCTCCTCCCAGCTACCAAAACATGCCTGTCATGGCTCACAATTCGAGCTTTCCCGTATATGGGATGCCTCAAGTAAGTGTGACGTATTAATTTTGCATCCAGTCTGACAATTATGAACCTCCACATTCAGAAATCGTGCTAAGAAGTTTCGTGTAGCAGTACCCACCACAGCCTCCTCATCAACAGCATCACCCGTCAAATGGCAGCCCGATGACGGCCTACGGTGCTCCAGTGAATCCCCCTGCGGCACCACAAGCTTCTTGGACACAACCGGGATACAGTCATCCATCATATCCTCCTCGAGGGCCGGCGGCGGCGCCGCCAGGTGTTGGTTCTGGTCAGGTTGGCATTCCGTATGCGTTTGGCCAATTGCCAGCCCACATCAACCCGCATGACCCCAAAAGCCAGCACCCGATTCCGGGTAGCTACAATAGGAATCATGCATTCAATCCCAAGACACAATCATTTGTGCCTGGAGGCAATGGCATGTCTGCCGTGCCGCCGCCTCAGCCTCCCTTCACTGCCCCTGGATCCCATCATGGTAGTCCTCAGATTGGCACACCGCCGCACTTGGCATATGGTGCCTATCCGCAGCCTCAGGCCTATGGTGGGGGAGGAGGATATATCATGGCACGACAAGGATCAAGCAACTCCGTGCCTGGATACCATACGATGTCGCATGCTCCTTCGCCGCACATGCAACAACCTCAATTACCACCCATGTCGGTGATGCCGGTTATGCAACCTATGGGCCATGCGCCTCCCGTGCCTCCTCCTCCTCAGCATCATTTACCCCAGATCCCGCCCGGTCATATTCCGGGAAGACCCCCGATGCCGACTACGCAGGGATCGAATCAGATTTATACACATTTGCCTACGTACGGCAACCCCGCAAGCCTACCGCAGAAGCCAGCGACCGGAATATAGGATGCATCCATACGGCATTCGAGGTTAGTTAGTCCCGCAAATTAAAGGCGTCACGGAAGAACATGAACAGGGGGAACATGAAATAAGGGTAGTTTGTTATCGCTCGCATGCTTGCTTTTTCTCTTCAGACTCATTACTTAACATGTATGTCTCATCATCTTTTATTTTTCAATTGGCGTTATTGGTGGATAGGATGATGAAAACAAAGAAAAGAAATAAACCAACTCCGCAGGCCTTCGACGTAATCTACCAAAGTGCATGTACTTGTTACCAGATGAAGCCGACACAAAAAATTCAAGCCCTCGTCTTCTCCTCTAGGTTTCCCTTTTCTGGGCACACTCGATTGTGTATGACGACGCTGGAAGTTTCAACCATCACTTCTGAATGCCGAGGAGACCAGACCTCCCTACCTCCCCGCATGTTTTTTAAAACCTTGTTAGATATACCAGAGGCCACTCTAATAGACCATTAACTACAGCGGCTCATAGGTAATTACGAAACCTTTTTGCACCAACATTGTATGGCGGAATGTACGGAATAACCTGTACTCACTGTAAATATAAGGCGGGTATGCAGGTGCGACCTTCACGACATCAAGAGGACATGATTTTACTTCTCCCATTTAAACTCTCATCCAGACGTGCATTTTCTGCACTTGACGCAATGCAATGTCTTACTAGACAAAACCAAGAAAAAAATCAATTGAAAAATAAAAAAAATAAAAAATACCAGGACATGACATGAAAAAGAGAACGGCTAGTGTTTTCTCTCAAGGTGCCGACTAAAGTTTCGACTGACCCACAACGCCATGATGATGTGTTACATACAGAACACGGGGGTGCCCAGGTTCCAAACAGGGCTTTTGTGTGTGTGTGCGTGTATAAGTAAATTTTTTTTGTGGTTTTTTTCTTTGTTCTTTTTTGTCCATTTGCGTTTCCCGCCCTCCAGCTTTGCCGGTTTTCACAAAATAGGTAAAGAAAAACGGTGTGGCTGCTTCGTCATCTCCCCCTTTTCGAGAAGGCTTTTTGCTTGTACCAACCAGACGAAGAGGGGGGGGTGGCAGATTCGCCCATGTCGGTTGATTTTTTGTCTTTCTTTGCCCCTTTTATGACACTTCTTTTGTGTTGCTAGAAAAAGAAAGATGTGGGTGCGTACATATTCCTTCATCGCGGGGAGACCTTGGCATCATGGTGGAAGGCAAAAAAAAAAAAAAACATGGAAAAAACGGAAAAAAACAACCAGAAACAGGTCATGCCTCATTCATGAGGGGGGGAGGAAATGCGTGCCCACGATATTTTCATCTTTGCTGCGTTTTTTTTTAAAAAAAAAAAACTTAAAAAACTTCCTAATTCATATTTTCAAATCTTTACTCGGCTGGCTCGCGGGGTTCCCTGGGTTCCCGGGGCTCACGAGGTTCTCGCTGCTGTCCGCCACTGCGGCCGCCTCGGCCGCCGCGCTTGTTGCCACGCTGGCCCTTTTCGCCGTCGCCTTTGCCGTCGCCGTCCTTGTCGTTGCCGGTGAGGTTGGCGACTGCCAAGCGTTGGGAGAGGTCGATTTGCGTGCGAATCGTGTTGGCTAGGTAACTGACCATGAGAACATCCTGGATGTGGTTGTTGAAGTCATGTTCTATCTGGGAGGCATCGACCTTGGGTGTGAGGGACAGTGCGCTCATGAGGTGTTGTCCGAGAGCATTGTTGGGCTCCACTTCCTCGTCCAGGACGCCGTTGATCCATTCGCTGACGCGGTCCAGCAGGCTGAGGGTCTGCTCGATCGAACGGCCGAGGGACTCAATGTCAGACACAAGCGGAGCGGAGCGGTTCTCGGCGTTCTGCGCGCTGGCAATGGCATCGAGGGCGCTTCGGTCTGCATCGCCGTAGAGGATTTTATGTGGCACCTGGATGAAGAGGCAGCTCTCGGCGGCGCGCTCGGCATTGACGGCTACGGGGGCGCTGATGTAGCATCTCGTTTGGATATCTTCGCCTGGCTCCGTGGAGATGGTCATGTGGATAGCGGGATGGGGTGCGGTCCCCGTCTCCGCGCTGGCGAAGAAGTTTTGGATCAGAGCACTGAAGCTGTTAAGCTCGGGGGAGGTGGTGTACCACCCGAGGAGGACTTCGCGGGGCGAGGCCTTGAGCGTCAGGGCCAGCATATTCTTCTGGTATTCCACGTCCACCTCGACTTGGTCCTCCTCTTCGGTATGGGGGATGGCGAAGCACGAACGGATTTCGACCTCGGTACCATCTTCAGAGCGGGTGCCGACGAGAGCGCCGATGACACGTGTGGATTGGGCGGATTCACGGGTATCTCTTCGGATGGCGTGGTCGAGGATGGAAAAGACGGCCTATTATCCGAGCAAAGAGAGATGTCAGTTGACACGCAAGGTTCGTTTGTGGATTGACCCAGCCACGCGATTTATCTGCTGTGACCTTTGTTGCTATGGCGGCCAATTATGATGTAAAAAGATCAAGGAGAAAGATGAAAGTCCTCCGATTTTGGACTTGTGATGAAGGAAAATCATGTCGTGCAAATGAACGCTGCTTGGGCTCTCGTGAGGAAGGATTGAGGAGGCTTATCGTACCTGGGGCTGGATGTTGACCGTAAGCGGGGCAATGCTCGACTGGAGGCCAGCATTGGAGTGCGTCAAAGGACGCGCGAGATGCATGAATCGCTCCGTAGCGACGGCAGCCATACTGGGCAATATATCGAGCGAAGCGGTCGGTCTTGAAAGAGATGTAATGCGCACGGGAGTGTGAGAGGCAGTTGGCGAGGGGCGGGGGGGGATGGAGGAGGGAGGAGGGGTTTGCCTTGCACTCTTAGGTCAGGGCCTCTTTTTTTTTGGTGGTTTCGCGATACCCGCCAATTTCGTTGATTTTTCCATTTGCACGAGTTTGACGGGGCTCCAGCTGGGGTTGTGCGCTTCGATAAGCCACGATAAGAAATGGCATTGTGGCTGAGGGCGGGACACCACCAACATTTGACCCCACCATGAATGCGGCTGGGCAAGGCTGCCATTATTCTGGACTGGTGAATGCAAGGCTCTGGGCGAAGTTTCAACTTTTTAAGCGGGTCCAATTATTGTAGAATGTAGATACCTACAAGCTGTAAATTTATCGCCATTCATTCTTTTCCTTGCTAGTTCCTTCCATATCGTGGAGTGCTTGCTTTCGTATGCGTTTCTTCGAGGCAAATTCCTAACAAGTATGGGACCTCGTGCACGAGGAGGCAGCTTTCGCGGTCGCGGTGGCAGAGGTCGAGGTGCGAGAGGGAGAGGACGAGGACGAGGCGGCTCAAGTCGATGGGGACCAACACGGCGCTTTGATGGTGATCGTTTAGCAGATAAAGATGAGTAAGTTCCTTCTTCTTCTTATCTCCTTCTCTGTAAGGCAAGAAGCTCTGAAGTGGTGGACTTTGAGTGGCTAAATTTATTACAGAGAATCTGAATCTGAATCTGAAGGCGACTCTCATGGCGAGCAGGATGAGGATATCGATGACAGCGGTTCGGAGGATGAGCAGGAACAGCCCGCCGCGCGCCCATACATGGCGCTCTTGAGCAGTTTCAACGAATCTAGTGCACACAAGGCCAAGAGGCGAAAGCTTGAACACAATGTGTCTTCGGAGCAAATCGCGGCGCAGGAATCGGATGAGAAGATGGACGACAGCGACAGAGAAGAGCGAGAGGATATTGACGAATCCGATGCAGAGGAAGATGAAGAAAAAGATGGCGAACAACAGGAAGAGGAGCCGGACTCTGAAGATGATGAGGACGTTACAGATCCGTTCGACACACATTTTGCACATGCGGACGACTCGCAGGTTGGCAGAGCTGTCAAGGCTATCAAGAATGAAGGTTGGACGACAAATAGGGCGCTAGTTCACACTTTGCGTGCGACAATGATGACAGTTCATTCTGCGGACAGCGAAAGTAGCAGTGGTAAAGCGGAAACACCGCAACCCTGCGGACTGGAGGGCCTGAAACTAAAGCAGAAACTACAGGAGATGGCGGCCAAGAAGATGGACAAATTGGATGCTACAGAGAGGGCGATTTTGCCCCTTCTCTTCGGATACAAGGATATCTTTTACTGCGACAGGACGGTGAAGAACGCTGGAAGATTACGACAAACAGTCTGTCTGCATGCGCTCAACCATGTTTTCAAGTAAGTGATGTATATCTCCGTGATGTCCATTGCCTTTCTTCTCGCCTGATAGATTGAACCTCTCTGACAAGCTGCCGACTGTGCTTAGAACACGAGACCGCGTCATCAAAAATAACTACAAATTGGCCAAGGAAGGACAAGACACCGAGCTGGAACTACGAGATCAAGGTTTCACTAGACCCAAAGTGTTGTTCCTTTTGCCTACGAGGAACTCGTGCGCCAAAATGATCAACATCATCAGGGATCTATGCGATACCGACCAGCAAGAGAACCGCAAGAGATTCGACGAGTCATACATTGAAAAGGAGAACAACTTTGGTCAAGACCGACCAGAAGATTTCAAAGATCTATTCGAAGGCAACGACGACGACATGTTTCGCATCGGTGTCAAGTTTACTCGCAAGACCATCAAGTATTTCTCCCAATTCTACAACTCGGACATTCTATTTGCTAGTCCTCTGGGCCTTCGCATGGCAATTGGTTCAGAAGAGGAGAAGAAGAAGCCGGATTTTGATTTTCTGAGCTCCATTGAAATGGTGATTGCTGATCAGGCTGATGCGCTGCTCATGCAAAATTGGGAACA
The DNA here is from genome assembly GCA_018360205.1 of Claviceps digitariae. NCBI lineage: Eukaryota > Fungi > Ascomycota > Sordariomycetes > Hypocreales > Clavicipitaceae > Claviceps > Claviceps digitariae. Next base: position 6,574 of record SRPT01000457.1, on the reverse strand, counting down.
CGTCGAGTACATATTTGAGCATCTCAATCTGCAGCCCAAGGATGCGCATGGCTGTGACTTCAGCCGTCTTCGAACGTGGTACCTAGAAGATTGGGCCAAGTACTTCAGACAAACCATTGTTCTGTCGGCTTTCAACACTCCCGAGTTGGTGGAGCTGCAACGAGTTCACTGCCACAACTGGGCTGGCAAGATCCGCCTGCAGCCCGAGTATCAAGGTGTTATTCAGCAGCTAGGCATCAAGGCCAAGCAGACCTTCTCCCGCTTCCAGTCCTCCTCGGTCGACAAAGATCCCGACGCTCGCTTCGAGTATTTTGTTTCGGCAATCGTGCCCACCCTCGTCAAGAGGGCCAAGGACGCATCAGGCACGCTTCTCTTTATCCCATCCTACCTGGATTTTGTTCGCGTGAGAAACTACTTTGCCAACTCGGCAACCATGAGCAATGTCACTTTCGGCGCCGTCTCTGAATACACGGATGTGCCTGAGGCCTCGCGCGCCCGCTCGCATTTTCTGTCTGGTCGGCATCGAGTGCTCTTGTATACGGAACGAGCGCACCATTTCAGACGGTACCAGTTTCGCGGCGTGCAGCGCGTGATTTTCTATGGATTGCCGGACAACTACATCTTCTATCGGGAGATTGCAGGCGAGTTCTTGGCCAAGAGCGAGCACGATCTCAAGATTGAGCCTGGTCAGGGGACTGTGAGGGTCATGTTTTCCAAGTACGATGTGATGAAGCTGGAACGCATTGTTGGTTCAAAGAGAGTGGGCAAGATGATTCAAGAGCGTGGAGATACATTTGACTTTTTGTAATCAGAGAGCGGAGGCTTGGACATCTCGAAAATGCCAAATACATATACCTGGGTATGCAGCATTGGGCGGTGGAATTCAGTCACATCATTTCCATCACAGGCTTTAATTTTATCCGCGCGGCACAATTGTTTATATGCCGACCCCGTAAGATGCTGTTTGTTGGCGTCCATGAAAGTGAGTGATATACAGTGACAATGCACATTTATTATGTGCTCGGCGGAGAACATCGCTTCTTCTCTCTTGTTTCGCAACATATCCCCTCCATCTTTTTCGTGCCTCTACCTGCCCAACCAGTACGTCTATCCGGACTAGCCTACTTCTTGAAATCAAACACCTTCTTTGCAAACGCGGGCACAGCTTGACCCACTAGCCTCTTCACCTTGGAGCTCTCCCGCTCGGCCATCTCAGCCGCCTCTTTGCCATGATGCTCTCCATCCGGCATCGCCGCAACTTCTCCCGCCTGTATGGCTATGAACCTCTCTACCATCTCGTCCAGGTCTCTCTGGTCCCTGAACTTCGTCACCTTCTCCGCGTTGTGCAAGGTCAAGGGCGTGGATTCCCGGCCCAGCAGCCTGTCTCTCGCCAGAGTCCTGGCGGTCATCATGAATCGCGAGTCCTTGGGACCGTCGACAAACTCGAGGATGGAACTCTCGGCCTGGTCGTACGTATCCTTGGGTTCTGTGCGGATGACGCGCGTGTAGCCGCCTTCACGGTTGAGATATCGTTCTCGTAGCTCGCCGAATAGTTTAGGCATGAGTATGTGCGGTGTCTGCAAAATGGTACGAAATTCAATTAGCCCGCGGTCATTGCCTTTGTCAAAGACATGGGCCAGTGTTCCAATTCTTCCATTTCATTCTTCTTTTTTTTTTTTTGGATTACGTAAATGATCGCGTGATGCGATCCAAAAGGCAAAAACGCACATATAGAATTCCTTGAGCCGATCTCCTGCATGGCTCATTGTTCTTCTTTGCCAGCGTGATCAGCTTCTCTGCCAGGCGCTGGGTCTCCTTTGCTTTCGCATGTGTAGTTTGGATGTGTTCGTGCTGGACGAGCTGGCTGACTAGACCGCGCAGAAGGGCTTTTCGGGCAGACGAGTCGCGGCTCAGATGACGGTATTTGACGAGTCCACCGGCCATGACGGCGCTTGTGTGGCAGCAATGGTTTTCGAAATCTTGTATCGGATAGAACAGACAAGCGGGAGTTGCGTGCTTCGAAAGGGCGATTCGATGAACTTTTTGCCAATTCCCATGTTTGTCAAGGGCGGGCTGTGGCGTGCAAGACGCTTATGCTGGATGGTTTGGGCAGGTGGTGAGCCTTGCCGACACGGGATTGGCTCAAGGGAAATAAAAAATGGCCTGGGCTCTCCCAACTGTGGCGCACGCCCGAAACGTTTACTGGCTGCCTGCCTAGCTGCCTGCCGTCCTGTCGACGAGCATTTTCTGGACAACAGGTCAGAGACAAAGACGACTACGTCAACCGAGCGCTTAGGAGTGGAAAAGAAAGGCACAACCATCTCTCGACGTCCAGGTGCCAATTGACTCGCCACGTTGCGGCTTTTTGCACTCGGCGGCATCATGCGCTGTGGGAGCTAAGAGCTTGACCTCTACGATTTAAAAAAAAAAAACCGACCATCCTCCCATCACACCCGGGGCAAGCTCGTGCTTCCCGAGACCACCAAAGCCTCTTCCTTCGAAACTCCGAGCTCGAACAACAGGTCTCAAACCTAAGCATTCAAAGGCAAACAAACCGCCCAATATGGGCTTCGCGACCGGTTTTGTATGCAGCCCAGGAACAAACACTCTTTGAGCAAGATCATGGTTTATACATCATACTCTGAATGGAAAAGCTAATCGTATTCTTTGTTTTCTGCACAGACTAGTGGCGTCACCCTTACTCTCTCCATCGCATATCTCTCCGTGCTCGCTCACCAGCGTAACCGCGAAGAACAAGGCCGATTGCTGCGCGCCCAAACTCTCGCCATTCAGAGCCTCATCGACCCCATCCCGCAGCCTCTACCCCCTACGCGGTCCGAAGTCGCTGCTGCCAAGCGAGCCGAGGCCGTTGAAGTCGCCAAGGAACGATGGAATGACGAGATTGAAAAAGCCGTGAGGTGGGTGCAACGCACCGACTGGGAAGACGTCCGCGAGGGCCTGGAAGATCGCATCGCATCTCTGTGGGATGTGGCCTTTGGCGAGTCCATACAGGACAGTGCTGCCAAGGCAAAAGCTGAGCTGCAGTCGGGCGTCAGCAAGGCTCAAGCAGGCGCGGAATCCGTCGCCCGCACGATCAAGGCTCAAGCAAAGAATGCGCTTGAAAAAGCCCAAGCAGAGGAGGAGGATTTTGCAGCAAAGGTCAAGGACAACGCCTTGCAAGCCAAACTAGCTGCGTGGAGGGCTGCTCAGAAGGCGGAGAAGGAAGTCCATCAAAGGGCTGTGGATGCTCAGAAAACTGTCGAGTCAGCGCTGGAGAAGGGCAAGGGGAAGGCTACTGAGGCCACAGGAAAGGCCAAGTCCGCGGTCGGTTTGACTGGCGCGGGCACCGCTTTGGGACATGTCGATCTGGCGGCGATGAATCCCGTGCAAAGGGCATTGGATCAGCGCTTTGAGAGACCGAGTGCTGATAAGCGCAGTATTGCAGAGGTTCTGAAGCAGCGATATACGGCAATAGATAGGCGTGACAACACGGTGCTTCGAGGATTATAGACGCCGGCGGTGGGTTGGGAGATGTCAAGTAGTGGCAAGCGGGAATAGACTTGAGACCTTGGAGATGTATTTCTTTTGTGGATGGTGTAAAAAATGGTCATTTGGCAAAATTAGGCTGTGTACTAATAGGGCGCGAGTGGGAGAAGACATATAGAAATAGTTGGCTTTAAAATAATCAAGCATATATATTTGCGCCTCTGATTTGTCACACGCCGAGACATGTGCTACTAAATATCCTGACGCCTCTAGGGTATCCACGCTTTTGCTGGGCCAAAAATCAAAATAGCCATCAAAAGCTTTACGAAACGCGAAGCAGTTGCGTGAAATTCCTAGTACGAGGTGAATGATGAGAGACCAATCAGTCTATACAACCTGCAACTTTTTTCTTTTTTCGGCGAATTACCGGGCACAACGCGGCGAGCAAACTTCTTGTTCACAACGTGCCGACTGGTATATGACGTGAAGGCCAGACTGGATGGCGTCACCGGACTTGTCCTGGCGCAAAGGGCATATAACATTTTCCCTACAAATTGCACCAGTGACCACTGCCGCTTTCAACCCCTTGGTATCACAAGCATCCGAAGTTGGAACGGCCAGCCCGCCAACCACGAGACCACGATGGGTGTTGGGTGTTGGGTGTTGGTGGATGGTCATTGGTGGATGGTGGATGGTGCAATGGTTGGTGGTCTGCGCGCGCGCATTAGCATTTCCTCATCGCTGATTGGCTCTCACTCAGCGGCAAAACCGCTATTCCGCGGACCGGTTCGTCCGGTCGTGGCTCATGTGGCCAACCAGACCAACGCCATGTTTCTTTCCGTCAGCCATTGCATGTTTGCTTCCAATTGACAAGCAACTGCACCCTTTCATTGTCAACCATCCTCACTGTGGGCATCAAGATATTTCATCGAAAAAAAAGACGGACCCATTTGTGCTGCTCATTTCTTTGCAAGTTTCACTGTGGATAAGACTGCGCCCTTCGGCGTCAAATTTACAGACTTCGCCACCTTCGCTGGAATAGTCTCGATCGCGCACACGTTCATCCTCTCTCCCCTTTTCGCACACACACGCTCTCGCGTAAAAAGCAGAATCCCTCGCCACAAATCGTCCTTCTCGTCGGCTGCTACAATGTCCTTCTCTAGTCTCGTCCAGGACCTCACTCTCCGCGATGGCGGTAACATACCCCCCCGCCGACCGACTTTGGCTCCCTCGGTCTCAACATACGATGATCGAGTCTCGCACATTTCTCGAGCCACATCCTACACGAGCACTGCTGCCACGAGCGTGAGCATTTCCGGCGATATCGGCAGCCAGCTTCACGGAGGTTACTACCATCCGCTGGCTCGCTCATGGCAGGCTGAGCGACAGCTGACCAAGTCCATGTTCATTTATCCCATCTTCGTCACCGACCGCGAAGACGACATGAACCTGGTCGCATCTCTCCCCGGCCAGTATCAACTCGGCCTCGGCAAACTCGTGTCTTTTCTCGAGCCCCTCGTCCGCAAGGGCCTTCGCTCCGTTATGCTCTTCGGTGTGCCTATGAAGCCGGGTACAAAGGACGCCTTGGGCACCGCTGCCGACGATCCTGAAGGTCCCGTCATCCAGGCCATTCGCCTCATTCGAAGCCGCTTTCCTCAAATGTTTATCTGCACGGATGTCTGTCTTTGCGAGTACACCTCCCACGGTCACTGTGGAATTCTTCGCGACGACGGCAGTCTGAACAACCAGCTCTCCGTGGACCGCATCTCCGACGTGGCTATTGCCTATGCCAAGGCTGGCGCGCACTGCGTCGCACCTTCAGATATGAACGACGGTCGTATCCGTGCCATCAAGCTCAAGCTCATCGAGGAGGGCATCGCCCACAAGACGACGCTCATGTCCTATTCTGCCAAGTTCTCCGGATGTCTCTATGGCCCATTCCGCGACGCCGCCGGCTCTGCGCCTTCTTTCGGAGACCGCAAGTGCTACCAGCTGCCGCCCAGTGGTCGGGGCCTGGCTCGTCGTGCCATCATTCGTGATCTCAACGAAGGTGCGGACATCATCATGGTGAAGCCCGCGGGACAGTATCTCGACATCATCAGCGACGCCAAGGAGCTGGGCAAGGACCTTCCCATTGCTGCATACCAAGTCAGCGGCGAATACTCCATGATCCACGCGGCTGCCAAAGCCGGGGTGTTCGATCTGAAAGTAGCGGCTTTTGAAGCCACGGAAAGCATTTTGCGGGCAGGTGCAACGATTGTGGTCAGCTACTTTACTCCTCAGTTCTTGGACTGGCTTGAGAACTAGGTGGGTCCAGAGGAGCCGGTGAAACGGAAAAATACAAAAATGAAACGAATTAGATATTTAGGCTTCGGCATCATGACGGCGTTTGGGAGCACAATTAAGGGATTCTGGAATTGTTTGGAATTGATACAGCGAGCGTTTAATACACGCTTCCATCGTGTGCGAGATTGCACCATGCAAGAGGGATTCACACGCTGCGTGCAGCTAGTTGGTAACTAGGACGTAGCAAAACATCAGGGAATGACATAACTCTTTTTTTCTTTTCTTTTTTCTGGTTTCTTTCTTTCTTTCTTTTTTTTCTTTGTTTCTTCTTCCTTCCTCTCTCTTTTTAATCGGCATGATATGACCTCTGCCGTGGATTCCGAATTCATGGTCAAGAGCACAACTCCCCAACATTCGGCCGTGCCCCCGGCCGTGAAAGAACCTTCCATGCACAAGCCAACAGCGCTGTTTCTCGGATCAATAATTGCTTTTTTCCAGAATGATACGATACGGTGGAGAAGGTCATTTCGTGACTTTCTCATCTGCGTGCGATCGCAAGCGAAGCCAAGACCGTGGGTACCGTTCGCGGTGCCCGAAAAGAGCCGGTCAAGAGAGATACGAAATATCGTTCAACTTTCTTTCTTTTCTTCTTCTTGTCTTCTTTATCATGTGATGCAAAAATTTGACCGCCTTTTTGAGTTTTCTCTCTCTCTATCTCTTTTTTTTTTTTTGTTTCCCCCTCCTGCATTATTTGTCATGGTCTGTCTGATGTTTTGGGTCGAGCAGTTCGTTAGCGCCGAAA
>SRPT01000456.1:0-25058 GCA_018360205.1 Claviceps digitariae | reverse complement strand
CCTTTGAATGGGGGGTTTTTTTTAAAAAAAAAAAAAAAAATACAATCAAATCAAACCCCAATCACAAGCATGCCAGCAAAATTGGCACACACATACAATTTACAACCGCTCGTTTCAAATCCCCAAGTCAGACGCCAGCTACCTACCTACCTACCCAGCTGCCCCTTCCGACATGACATGAGCGTGCCTCTTTTCTCTTTGCATATCTGCGTGACCTGCATGATGGATCCGCATGAACAACCTCCCGCGCTACTACACTGACCTGTAACCTACCTAGGTACTTGTAGATACCTGTTAGGTCCCTAGCTACCTAACCTCGTAGATACCTACTACTTTAGGTAATTACTAAGCAAGTAAGTACACAAGGTAGGTACATACAATAGGTACCTGGCAGCTGTGTTTTAGGCTTTGACCCTCCCCGACTCGTAAGTCCTGCGCCTATTTATGCGCGTCTACGCTCCCAAGACTATTCCCCAGCCTCATTCACACGGGCTGGCACTGGCACCGGTGAGTCGTGACACCACATGCCGACTCGCCTGGTGCAATGTGGACTCCCCGACTCCCCCCCTTACGACTCTAGACTCCACAAGTGGCGCCAATAAACACGCTGGGCTGGCTGACAGACGGACCACCTGCAGTGACGCCATGAAACTGCAGGTGCTGCGCTCTGTTTTTTTTTTTTTTTTTTTTTTTTTTTTTGGTAAAAAAAGGAATAATACTAATACTCCATGTACCCCAGACGCTGTGCGGTGCTACTTTGACGTCTGTGAGAAGAATCGAGTACTATGGCTTTTTGGGGGCTCGTGTCTCACGAGACGCTGTGCACCACAGGTACATGTGTGTATATGTACACAGTCTAGTCTTCCAAGCATTGTATCGTGCCAGACAAAAACGAAGAGGGAAAACGTAGAAGAAAAAAAACAGGCAAACGAAAATTCATCATCACAGAAATTATACATGGTAGACTCATCTTGCGGCACAGACGATTCAGAAAATCAGAAACTAGCTTTGCAATGCAAGGGTTTAAACACGATAGTAATGTAAAATCAGGATTGAACGCGTTCATAATGGACCGCATGCTGCCGACTGCCTTCTCCTTGGTCCAGTCGTCGCCTCCGTTGCTGCTATCATATCAGTTCATATGTCACGAGTCTTGTACTGATGTGTGCGCTTATGGCGCCAGGCGCTGCATGCAAAACCATCCCATCAACTTCTTTGCGCGCTTCAGGGCTTTTCACTCGCCTCCGCTTGCACCAGTGGCTTCCTTGTCGTCCGTCGACGCAGCCTCGGGCGCAGCCTCAGCGTGGTCGACTGTGTCGTCCTCAGGTTCGTGTTCCTCCTTCACGGCTTCGTCCAACGTAGTCACGACGAGCTCATTGCCATCCTTAGGTGAAACATCATAACCCCGTCCGCTATTGCTGGCGGATACCCCCACAGCAGGCGTGGTTCCTTCGGCAATCTTCTGTTTGGTTTCCAATACAATCTTCTCAGCCTCACTGACCTTGACCAACGCATCGGGCTCTGCTTCAGCTTCCTTCTCGCTCGTAGTCTTTGCGAGACCGGTCGCCGGCGTCTCATGCTCCATACGGACAATCATGCATGAGAGATTGTCGGTACTGGATCGACTCAAAGCATAATCCACAAGCTGTTTGGACGCCAATATGGGGTCGTGCACATCACGCACCAGGTCAACGGCGTCTTGGTCGCTACATACATCCCAGAGCTTTATGAAAATGTTAGCGTGAGAAGGGTGGGGAGGAAAAGGAAAAGAGAAAACGTACACCGTCGCATGCAATTATAATAAACTCATCAAGGTCGTGTTGTATGACAGTCTCTGTCGTGTATGGGTGTCCGGTCACGAGGTCTTTCACGTAAACATCGCCCAAAGCACGAGTGACAGCGAGGACGCCATTCACACGATTATTCAGAATGAGGCCGCCAGCATTTGCAATCCGCTTGCCTTCGTTCTCGTCGCTGCCTTTGTGGTCGTACGACAGTCGCAACGCTTTGCCCCCACGGCACAAGATAATGCGAGCATCGCCCACGTTCGCAGTATATAGGACGCGCTGTCGGACTGTAGATGCTTTGCGTTTCACATGACTGGCAGCTTCAAGCGAAGAACTGGAAGCAGTCCGCACGGGAGGCGAGGCGGATACAGTCTTTTCCCTGTCTACAGGACAGGCTTCGTGAGGCTTGGGTGGTGCTGACTTGCTTGGTATTGTTGGAGCTGCTTTGTCTGTCGTTATACGATCCTCCCAACGCAAGAGCGCGATAGCAGCTGTGCACCCACTGTTCTTTAGGGGAAGCTTTTCCAACTGCGCGTCCACTGAGGTGAAAGTCTGATCAAGAAGCTCTGGAATCGGCATGTTGGGGTTCTTCCGTATCGTCTCTTCGAGGACAAGATGCAGCTTCTTTCCACACCAGTCCGCAGCAAAAGTACCCGCGTGTCCATCGAAGATGGCGAAATATCCGTTATCGGATTCTACCATGTCTTTGCCAGCGCCTTCCGATGCACCCTTGTCAAGCTTGGTTTTTGTTAATGAATCGGTGTTGGACGACGGCGTCGCGAGGAAATTATAGAGGAAAGCATGCGTGTCTTCCATAGTTCGACGACATCTCTTATTCCTATCTTCCCAAACGCCGACTCGAAATGTGGACTTGGGTCCTGGAACCGATTCTCCAGCAGAATTATTATGCTGGCCTTGCGGGACGGCCAGAGCCGGATCTTGTTTACCCAACTTCTGCAGCGGACTTTGAGTACTTGAATCAGAGTTGTTCCGGCCAGATTGAGAAAAATTCAACGTATTCTTGGCCGAAGCTAAGAAGCTGCTAGCCTTACTGCCTACGCCGCTACTCCTCCTCTTCTTGTCGGTCGAGCCGCCATTGTCGTCGCGGCTAGTGGCGCTTCCATTGCCGCCTCGCTTCTCTCCGCTAGCAGATTGAACTGCAGCCGTCTTTGTAGGGGCTATAGCGCCGGCGTTGAGACTAGAGCCCGGGGAAGGTGGTTTTTCCTCGGTCTTGGAATCGCTCTCTGTCTTTGATCCTGAAGAATTGGAGTTGCCCCCAAACATCCTATTCAGCAGGCTTCCTCCTTGAGAGGAGAGACTGCGCCGCTTGTTGCCTGCCAGCTTCGTGGTAGTAAAGCAAACCTGGATTCGAGAAGGGTCTATCAGCTGTGCAGGAACACACGACCTTTTAGCACCGTTGCTGCGGGCAGTGATTTTCTTTTTTGTTGAAAGACCTGAATTGGGAGACTGGAGTCTTGGAGTCACGAGGAGCGTTGTATTGCACACAGAAATTCGACCGATTTATTTCAATCGAGGGTCGTAGAGTCGTGATGGATGGGATGCAAAGCGTAATAGGTCAATTGTGAGTGGAGCGAATCCCATACAAGAATTACGGTGGACCAAAACTATAAGTAGAAGAAAGGTTAGCTCTCCGAACAGAGGGGAGGCGAAACATGTATTGTCCATTATAAGAAGAAGCAAAAGAAGAAGAAGAAGAAGCAAGTTGTAACGTGCATGAGCTCGATGCTCAAACGTCCCAGAATAGCTACGCCGCTATGGAAAGGGGCGAGAAGAGTATCCATACAACAACCAGGGCCAGAGTCCATCAAGCAGTTTGCTATGGTTGAAACGCCGTGATGGACACGCACAGGGAATACACCAATCCAAATAAAGGGACGACATCAGGTGACATGAGGATAAAGCAGAAGGTGAAACAGTTTGTAGTGTCGATTATTAGAGGCAAACAATACGTACGGAAGGATGAGTGTCACCGGATAGTGTGGCCGGGCTTGGCTGACGTACCAGATCAGACGGTATCGCCAGTATCGCAACAGCCCAAGAAAGAATCTCTTCGTGAACGCTTCGTGAACGCTTCGTGAATGCTTTGCGTATCGACAAGGTTTTCGATGCGAATAGAGAGCGGCCAGCTGGTGTGGGGGACAAATGACTGGCTGACTGGCTGGCGAGGGCAGAGATGGTGGTTTGATGCCGTTGACAGTCTGTGGCAGAAATGAAACGCGGGCGTTTGGTTTTGTATCGTGGTTGTCTACTAGCGTCAACTGGTGTCAACTGGTGGTGTCTAGCGCCAGATTCAAATGCAGGAGAGCAACCGGGTCTGGAGGAGGAGAGGCCAGGCGAGGTGAGGTGAGGGGTCTCCAGTCGGTCGATCGGTGAAGTGGCCGGCCCTGTTCAGTCTTGGTGGACAAGGCGGACGACGCGGACGACGCGGATAAGGCCAGGCAGCTTTTGGCGGGGAAAATGGGCTGGTGCACGGGGTAGTCAGTGAGTGACTGCCAAACTGAGCAGAGCGCACATGCAGCCATGTGCGAAATTGAACACTGAGCGCACCACCACCACCACCACGACGCCCTGCTCTGGTCTGCGCTGCTAGTGGCATGTCGCCATGTCGTTGTGTCGCTACGACCAGCCACTCGGCGTGGCAGCCTGCACCGCGGAGCCTCCGGGGACGTTGCGTGTGGCTTGTGGCTTCTGGCTTCAATTGATAGCATTGCGGGCAGCTGCGGCACAGTGCACCAACTAGGTAGCTTAAGTAGGTGCCTAGGTAGGGTCCCAGGGCTGAGGGGACCCAGCCAGCCGCGCCCGGTGGTTGGTTCGCTCAAAAACAACCAGACCACCTGAACATTGAACCCAGTTGATTCAGTTGACCCCTTTGACCCCTGCAAAGGCCTGCCTCGGCAGCTCCAACACTGCTTGCCCCAACATGCCTCCTGGCCTCATCACCCGTCATGTTCGTTCGTCCAGGCCAACAAAGAAAGCATGCTCGCCTGCAGCGTGTTTGAAAAAAAAAAAAAAAGGGTACGGTACGGACTGCCGACACAGATCTCCCTCCACAAGATAATCAGCAAGCAAGCAGATACGGCATGCTCTTACTGCTGTGACGGGCCCAATGCCCAATGGAGGATTTGCGAAAAAAAAAAAAAAAAAAAAAACAGGACAAGTCTACCGGCAACCTGCATTGCTGCAGCCCACACCACATCCCACGTGTGCTTGGAGCCCATCTGTCAGATAACCGATGACGTAGCTGAAACCGTGCACATCGCTTTACCATCCGATTTATTCTTCACCTCTACGGTTTCCAGTTCGGCGATTGACATTTGGATGATTTCCAGCACTCAGCTTGTCAGTGTGTAATATCGTGTCACGTCGTCAGCGTACCAACCAGACCGCAGTCGCGACACAATCAGCACATATACATGTACATATGTATGTATCTCGTTCAAAAGAGAAAAAAAAGAAAAAGAAAACACAATAAACAATAAACTACCAACGCCGCCATGAGCATGACCCTTTCCGACTCCGTCGCTCAACTTCTTTGCTCTCTACTTCTTCAAGCTATCCAGTCGTGCCTGTAAATCGTCGTCGACAGGATCACCACCACCACCTCCTCCTCCTCCAATAGCCTGGGCAATCTTCCCTTCGGCAATTGCTGGATTCCCTAGTTCGCTGGGTGTCTCGCCCATCTGGAAGGGAGGAAGAAAAAAAAGGTCATTGTCAAGTCCATATAAAAGGGAGAAGGAGGCGGAGAAAAGGGGAGGGTTGCCACGGAAAATAATGAACCGTGGATATGGTGCTTACAGCTTGGCCAATGTCAACTCCAATCTCCTCCAAGACCTGTTCCACTACCTCATCGCCTTCTTCTTCGACACCAACATCCATGGCATCATCAACAGCATCATCCATCATCTCCTGTCTCTGCTCCATGATATCGTTTTCTCGCTCAAACTCCATGGCAATCCGCTGAAGTTGGGGCAGATTCATCGACTTGTTCATGCTTCCCAAGGCCATCGTAGCTCCCTTCATTGCCTGCATCATTTGCTCATTTGTTCGATATGTCTATCACAAGTCCACCACGTCAGCAGGACTAGAATCAATCACCCGGTACGCACAAATTTCATTTCGTCGACGGCCCAATCTTTCCTTTCTTTTCCTTCTCTCTCTCTCTCTCTTTTTCTCTATCTCTCTTCCTGCTTTTTTATTTTCAAAGAAAAAAAAAACGTACCTGCAGCCGCAGCGATATCTTTTGTAGCTGGCTGCGCATCGCAAAGAACTTTTCGATGTACCGTCGCGTGCGGACCAAATCCTTTGCCTGGATCTTGCAAGCCCCTATTTGCCCATTCTTGGCGCTCGTCTTGATCTGTTGTATCAGCGTCTTCTCCTGCTTCTCTAATTTGATGCGCGTCTGGTCGAGTTCGCGGATCGCCTTGTCCAGCATGCGTTGATTCTTGCGCAGACGCTCAGCGGGCGTCATGCGCTTTCCAAACGCCCATTCTAGAATCTGTTTTGGTGATTGCGTGGGTTAGCCGCTCGTTGTAGTCGCTGTCGGGAGGAAGAAGGGCAGTGTTGCGGAAGGCTGAAGGGGCTTGCGCAAAAAGAGGCAATCAACGTACGTTCATGGCTGTCTCAGGTCTGTGTGAAAACGGAGTGCCGACACACAGGTATGCATACAAGTGGCACTGTCGTCGAGGTTTGGATTTGCCTGGTCGAGATTCAGGGAAGTGGTTTGGCGTTGGTGCAAGCTACTTCCGTACTGGTGGTACCTAGGACCTACGTAATGGGCCCAGCCACCACTCAGGCTTCGCAAGTGGAGGCGTGCCACCTCATTGGCTCGGCAGCCGCGCCAGAAACCACCAGCATGTGGTCCCAGTCAAACCCTCTTCGGCAAGGTGGGCAGATTCTGCCTTCATTTGCACTACATCCCACCGTCCATACCAACACAGCTCTTTACTTGAACAATGACAAGGCGTCCGTTGTCACGACTTTATGATTCAAGCACTCTATATATTTCCAGCACAGTTTACACGGCCAATTCGGAAAGCCCCCCTCGCAAAACGACCCCCGGTCTCGTCCTCCATCTCTCACTCAGTCCACATAATCTCGCGTAGCCGTTGTTTCTCTTTCTCGCCTCCAAAAATCCCATCAATGCCTTGGCGAGCAAGTTTGCAAATCTGGGCACGGTCAAGAGCAAAGTGCTGGGCAACCAGCCGATACTCATTCGATAGCGGACTGCCAAACACGCCCACATCATCGGTCTAGAGTTTCCCATCCACGATTAGCACCCAAATTTTGCCAGATCCCAAACAGGACAAACAAGACAAACACCCCGAGCATGTTCGAACGCAGAGGATAGGAGCACCCTCCAGCCTCGGGCCGGCACTGACCACCCGCTCTGGCGCATTTGCCGATGTCTGCCGGTATTCTGGGTGAAAGAAAAGGGGAGTTGTTGACAAGTAGACACTTACCGCCAGGGAAATCTTGGGCCCATCAGTCCCGAACCATTGCTTGAAATGATGGTCATGGAATCCACCGCAAATCATTCCTGCTTGGACGTTGCACGTCAAACAGAGCTCCAGGCACAGGGCGCGCTGAACAATCTCCTTTTTGGCCTCTTCATCTTCGCAGATTACATGCCCCAGTCGCCCGGGCTGCCACGAGAGCAGCGTCCGTAGCTCGTCGTACGAACTACTCACTTCTACCTCTGCAAAATGGACCGTGATGCCCAATCCATTCTCGGCAGCTTGTTTGAAAACGGGAGTAAAAATGGATACCTCTCCACCGGTCCGGGCAGTTGGATCTCCGCACAAGTCGATGCCCACAACTCCAGGCCCTTCTTCTGCGCGTAGACGAGTGGCAAGGTCGAGAACCGACTCTGCCATGGTCAACGAATGGCGACGGTCCACAGAGAGGATCAGCCGCGTATGCATTTCCGGGTTGGACTTTTCAAACTCGTGAATCGTATCCAGCAGGATTTGTACATAAGTGTCCGCCGCTACCTCCTTTGTTGCCCGCGGCGTGGTCCGCAGCTCCAAATACACGACGCCATCGGCGAGAAAGTCCTCCAGCACGCTCCTGGTTGCGTACTGTATGGACTCTTTATCCGTCAAGAGATTGTAGATGTAGCTGCTAAACAACGGAAAGAATCTGCCCAAGCCCATTAGCACAACGCTCTACCCATTATGCGCAGACCCATCCAAGGCATAACCACGTCGTTTCCATCGCGCTTATAGAAGAAAAAAAGCGCTTGCACAAACATCCAATATTCACTCACGTGTTGATATTAAAATCGTGCTTCCCGTCCGGCATCACAACCAACGGATCCTCTAAATCCGTCTCCCCCGCCTCCTTCTTTCTTTCCCAAACGCAGTGAAGGGCCTCACGCGAAACACTGCCCGTGAGGTGGGCATGGAGCTGCCTCCAAAAGTCAGTTCGGATGTCGCGGAGGGGGACCTCAACCCTGAAACACTTGTCTAGGCTCAGCTGCCCCAGTGACAACGAGAAAACAACAACAAAAAATGAAAAAAAGGAAAGAAGACAAAAAAATGAAAACACGTCTCGCACCTCAATCTTTGGCAAGCTTTTGAAATCCATTGCACATTGCCCACAGGACTCGCAGCGAAATAATGAATAGATGGTATGTATAATGAATAAATGGTATGTCGATGAGGAAGTCCCTCACGGAGGTAAGTTGCTTAGAGCACCCCTCCTCACTGCGACGGTACCCTATAGTATGTTGCAGGGTCTTGGCTCGTGCGCATGTGCATGATTGAGCCTGCCATGATCTGCATTGCATTTTGTGCAGCCGTTGCAGTATAGGAGGAGTGTGTTCTGTGGAAGGCCGTTGCTGTGGTATGAGGGTCTAGAAAGACGGCAGAACTCTATAAAGTATGGAAGTGTGAGTTGACCATGAGGTGGCGCATCCTTCGTTCCTTTTTCTCCCCCAAACTCGTAAGGGGGGGGGGGGGGGGGCGATTCAACAGTACGCACACATAACACCATTCTTCATCCAGATTTGGCCTTTGACGACCTATCCCATTGATACGTATTGTGCCCGGGCCAAAGAATGGAAAATCTAACGTGATGCCACAAAAATACATGAAAACAATTATGCGTGAGCCGCTCCCAATTTTGCTCCCTCTTGTTTTGTGCCCTAAACAGGCCTGTCTTCGAGCCATATCGTCCCACTCGCCGCCATGAAATCATGAGAAAGCGTTGACTGCTTTTTGCCTTTGTTTCTTCCCACGCGTCCAGGTTATCGTACAAAAAAGGCGTCCTATACCTATGCCTATGCCTATGCCTTGAGATCGTTCGACACGTTGTTGCGAAGCTGTCCATTGAGGAGACACATGTATGCCCTTAGATAGAGGGTAAAATCGTTTGGATACAAGAAGAAATTATTCTTTTTCTTTTCATTTTTTTTTCTTTGTTTTACAGTGAGGGCTTGGCTTGAGTATCCCCCAGAGCGGCTCCAACCTTGTCAGCAGTATTTTGCTCAGCGCCAGCAGTGAGGAGTTCGCCTCCAGTCTGTCGCATATTGTATTCTTGCTCCATGGCGGTTAATTGCTGGTCTTCGGCAAAGGACAGCGCAAAGGGGACACCGAAAAACAGGGCGGAGGTAGTGATCACCCAGGCACCCTTGCCGCTGAATGACAGGACACTCCAAGCCTTGTTAGTGATGGAGTTGACGCGGCTGGAGATCCAGCCTCTTGTTGTCGGTGGGACAATGTCGCGCAGCGCGTACAAGCGCTCTGCCAGAGTCTCGTCTGAGGGATCGTAGTCGGAGTCGTTGGAAATCTCAGAGTCTATCGGATTGAGGATCAGCATTGGCGTTCAGTGCGCGAAGGAACAGTTGAGACAAATCAGCTCGACACCGACAGCAACATACCGGTATCAGTAAAGTCATCATCATCGGCATCAGGACCAATTTGGGAGCCCTGGAAGTGCTCGTCCTCGACCTCGGTAAGAGTAACCATTGCGGATTAGATGAATGTGGTTTTCTGGGAGTCAGTCGGCGTGGAGGATTTTTGCGATGGATGCAATCAAGGAAGATTGTTGCGCTCGGGAGATGAGTGAGGCAAGCGACGCGATGATGTGAGTGACCTTGAGGTCTCGAGCTGGCAATGCGTTGACGTTGGAACCAAGGACTGCGTCACGACGAAATGCTGTCAAAATTTTTGGGAACTGCTTTGGAGCAAGAGTGGTCCCAGTGGACCAGCCGACCCATTCAAGCTGGGGAGCGCTGCGGGCCTTCCCCTGCTCGGTCTGGTCTGGTAGTTTAGCCGAAGTAAACCAGCCAGAGCATCACGTGCTAACCACCTCACGAATGGAAGGGCATTGCACACACCAATCTTCATGAATAATCTCATCACGGTTGTGGTCGCACGATATTCACCACATTTTTACACCAAGGACAGTAATGAGGGATAAAAAAAATAAGAGTAGGAAATGTCTGAGCACCTCTACGAATCGATTGTCAGTTGCGAACCTCGACGTCCAGCACCACGTATCTGGTTCGGCAGCTCTGGTGACTCGATTCCTGGACAGGAAAACGACCACAGAGTAGGCCATGAGCAGGACGATCCAAAGCGGACGATATCAGGACTGTAGAAGACGTTAAGCCATACGCAGAGTCTACATCTGCTCTTGCTGTATTGCCCGCCGAGCCCAACGGAACACACGGCCAGATCATCCTCTTCGGTGCAGCATCTACAGCTCTTGACTGCTTGCTCGCTGTGCCGACGGATGCATTTCTCGCGCAGGTCCATAGCCATTCATTAGCAGGTCTGGAGTTGCACAAGAGCGAGCAGGATAGCCTGGTCAGTCGCACCCAGTTCATGGTGCTGTCGTCTGGAACTGGCACAGCGATTCCACAACAAGCTGACATTACAACTTCTATATGCATAATGTATTGCTCATGCCTCCAAGCCAATGTGTGAAGCCCTGCGTCAAGTACGCCACAACAGCATCTTGTCGTACCTTTGACGCTATATACCGCAAAGATGGTCGCTTTTTAAAAGCCGGTGCAGAGCAGCTTCATATAATACTTTTCTGCCATGATCTAGTCATTCCAGCAGACCCCTCAGTTAATGCACTTGGATACCGCCATATCTGCTGAACCAGCTCGGCGGAACCACGTCCCAGAAAGAAGCCAGTCGGTATTCAAAACCAGAATCTGTCTTGGCTTTTTTCTCCCTTTCAGTCTTCGTGATGAAGACTTTACAATTCCGCATTGAGGCTTCACCCAGACAGCAAGTTGAGATGCCGAGGCTGAGGCGGGATACTATCTTCTTCTGAGAGAAGAAGCATCACAGACAGAGTTGAACACGATGCGCCCAATTTTCTGATGACGATCCGTCGTGCCTAATGAAGCACATGTTTCGCGATCCCCGAAGCGGATGAACAAGCCAGTATCCATGGAGAAGCGACTTTTGAGAAATGCCCGTGGGCATTACCAAAGAAAGTGTCATTGGTGGTCAGTGAATCCAAGATGCTAATCCTGCGGCGAGGCAATTCCATGGCGGAAAAAAAAAAAGACGAAGAAAAACAGGAACAGAGAAAGAAGTGCCGAAAAATGAAAATGTAACGACCAGGCATTCATCGTCAGCTTCACTGTGTATAACCAGACGCCAAAGTGGTCAAGTCAATGAAGTCAGTAAAATAGTGGTGTTCCGCAAGCGACACATGATGAGCGCGACCCTCCCATCACCCAAGTATCCCAAGCACACCCTACACCCACGACCGCGGCTTGCCAGTACATACATAACATTAACATTAGAGTCCATTGATTCTGTCAGCGGGCAATTCCGCCACCTTTTTCTCATTTGTCAAGTCATCAATTTATTTATTTAATTCCTCGTCCCGATATGGCCTTGTCCGTCGGACGGCAACAAGTTGCTAATTCCGGCAGCAAGCTTTGTGCTTGTCTGGAAGCACCGGGATTCGTGTTTCCTGGGCCAGACCGCTCACGTGGACTCTGTCCTCGTTGCGCTTCCCCTTCGCCGTCCGTGTTGGACGCCCGCGCGCGCGCGCCCCGAAGTCGCCTCGCTCTACGCTTTACGAGGCTGGACCATCCTCCCATGACTAGGTAGGCAGAAAACAACAACAAACAAAAACAAAACAAAACAAAAAACGAAGCAGAGGATCTAGTGCTCCCGCTTACTAGACTTGTTTTTTTCGCCCCTAATGAGAACGGTTGAAGCAAGGAAGTCGCCCTGGTAAAAAAAAAAGGGATAGGTCACCTGACGGTGTTGAGATGAGGGTATCGTGACTGTTATTATGGACTTTGATCCGGTTCTCCGGCCAGGTATGCTGGATCCGGACGGAAAATTTGGATTTTGGGCCTTCGGCCGGGGGGGTGTGTCATTTGAGGAAAGTGAGGGAGGGTCTTGGGGGTGGGTGGGGAAGAGGGGTGTGTCTCGTTTTCCGCGTTTCGGCCATTGCTCGGGCTTTATGGAGGAGGCGCGTTGTAAGTTCACGTCGGGAGGCGAGGCCGGAATTGCGAAGCGCGAGGAATTGAAGATTGATAGAGGGCGTGAGTGGTGATGTTGACGCTGCTGGCATTGCACACATACACATACATACATTGTAGCCTCTGACGATGGAATGCACCATGGACAGACAGAGCCTGGCAGAGCACTGGTGAACAATATTGTACTTGATTCATGCATCAATCATGTGTGTGCGGGGCCAGGCTTCAATAACAACCCCCCCCTTTATTTTTGGGTAACGCGGATCTGAGACGGACTCGAGCGCGGACACGGAGCGATAGATCACGTGCAGCATTGACGCATGCAAAAAACAATGCATCATCCTGCACTAGTCACTTGACCAGCCAGTTACCCGTTGTTCGTGCAAAAACAAGCCGATGAGGTGCTTGACGAGCCATAGAATCGCGTCGAGCATTCTCCCTGTACGTAAAAGGTTGCCTCGGGCGCGTGCCAAAAGAGGGCATTGGGTTCATCAAGCATCGTGACCCAATGCCAGGGATGCAAGACGGACCAAAACCTGTGTCTTTATTAGCTGCTGGAGAAGCGGACCGCCGGAGCGGCCGCAGCTTGGCTCCCTGGAGCTATTGTTTATTGAAAGTGTACCTACTGACTCTTGATGGGTACCGACTAAGTACCTACTTACTCTGGGGTGCTCGATAGACTCACACGCCTCCGGTACTTGAACTTGCAGCAATGTTGGTCGTGAAGATTCCCCGGCTCCGGCCTCCTAGTCAGAACCCATGGACGTAGGTTCTCACCAAAACCTCCAGGCACGGAATGGAGGAGCGCACATCGCTCTCGGTGCCCAAGCTTTGCCGCCTACTTTTTTTTTTCTTCAAAAGTAAGTAGGTACTTACCTTGGTAGTTTACTACTTTCCCTCGCCCATGATATTCCTCAGAAACTCCCATTGCCGGCGCTAAAATTGAACCAACGGCCCACACCTTCTGGCTATTATTATTTTCATGTATTCTCCTCAAAATTTCTGCATTGGGCCGCATGCGTGCCCCCAGTCCGTGGTTTCTCCGGCCCCCTTCCCTGAATGCCTCGTGGTCAATCAAAATACCTTGCAGCAAAAGAGACAAAGGGGGCGCGTCACATTTGCGACGTGTGGTTCTCGGCTGGCAGAATTCGTCTTGTGGAGGAGGAGAGGTTCGTGGAGAGGAGGACCCACATACAGGAAGGAACCACCTGTCCTTCCTGGGGCAAAAACAAATGCCTATTTTTCAGGCGCAAACATGGTAAAACCAATCTTGGCAGGTCTCATCTTCTTGTGCTTCTTCCCCGCCATGTGCCCCGACGACCCGGAGCCGGATGCGCGTAAGTAGTATTGGGAGTGTGAGGCTCGGCGGCTATATCAAGTACACATGCATCTACTGTTCCCTACAGTATGAACCTAAGTAGGTACATAAAGTCTGTAAAGTAGGTACACATTTACAAATGAGCATCGATATTTATCGCATGAAATGCAACTTGAAACCAAAAACATTTTCCTGCAAATTTGCACATGTACTGCGTGTCCATGCAAATAAATTATTTTTCTTTTCATCTATTTCTTGTTTCCATCTCTTTTTTAAAATTAGGAGAAAATGCTCCTTTCCATATTTACGGAAAAAAAAAAATCTCCAGTAATGCCAGTCCCGCCAGTGTGGACCACCGCGGACCGCTATCAAGTAAAACGGGGGTAATGGAAACGTCAGTGGGAGAAACCTGGGGGTAATAGAAACCAGGAATTGATCTTACATTCTGCGGAGCTACGTTCTTTTTTTTTAGGGAACTATTATCTGGCACCCCGGTTTTAATAACTTAGCACCCCTATTATAGCTAGGACTATAACTTCGCTAGTATTAGGCCTACCTATAAATTTTACTATATATTAGAATAGATTTAAATATAACTTTCTTATAAGCTATATATATTAATATAATAAATTATTTTATATTTTTAAAGCTATTATAAAAGCCCTTTATTTTTATTAATTTTTTACTTTAAAGGTAGCTAAAAAAGCTATATTTTAATATACTTATAAGCTTAAATTTAGCCTTTTTATATATAAGAGTATTCTTAATACCTTTAGCCCTTAATAAGTACTTTTTTAATACTATAAAGAGTATAAATATACTACTTTTTATAATTTTAATATTTATAAAAAGAAATTATAGCTAAATTTAGCCTTATAAATAACTAATTATAAATATAAGCTTATACTTAAAAAGCTTAATAGTAATTAGGGCCTTAAGTATACTATTATTCCCTTTAAGTATAATTACTTTTTTAATAATATTTTTACTTTTTTATAAATTTAAAGGTAGGCTTTTAAAAGTTATAAAAAGTAAATTATTATACTTTATAATATAAAAGTTAAGCTTATTAGAGTCTTTAAGTATTTATAATAATAAAGGCTATTTAATATTAAAGGCTTTATTTAATTTAATATATATAACTTTATATAAAAGTATTACTTAAAAAAACTTACTAGCTACTTTAAAGTTAAATAGCTTTATAATTAGCTTTATAATAATTCTAATTTTTATTATAAAAATAAAAAAAATACTAAGGATTATATTATTAAGCTCTTTATTATTTTAATTTTAAGTATTAAACTCCTTAAAGAAAATCCTAATATTTACCTTTATAATAATATATATAAAATAAATTACTTTAACCTCTCTTTTTTTAATATTTATAGAGTTATTAAATTAAATAAAAGCTTTTAATTTATATTATATTTTATAAGTAATAAAACTAAAGATAACTTTAATTAAGTAATAAATATAGTTAGTAAACTCCTTAAGTTATAGTATATTAATAAGCTAAAGATTATTATTATAAATTATAATTATAATATACTTAATATAATTAATAAATATAATAGGTTTATTAGTATACTATATATTCTTTATTAGTAATATATTAATATAAATATACTATTTTATTATAAAAAGTATTTTCTAAAGGCTATATATAATAAGGCTACTTAATAAATTATTTATATACCTATATTTACCTTATTTTTATAGGCTTAAAATAATTTTATTATAAATAATATAAAGTTTAAATTTTTATAAAAACTTATAGTATTTTATTAACTTAATAAATTTCTATCTATAGCTATTAAATATACCTATAATATATAAATAAATTTATAGAAAAAAAAAATTATATATTATTTTATAAATAAATATTATTACTTTAGCTATATTATAAATATTTATTATAAAGTTATTAAATATTATTATTAAAAAATAGCTTTAAAGTAATATAAGTAACTTAAGCATTATTTTTTATAAGCTTATATACTTTTAAATATATTAAAAAGTAAAAATTTAGAATTTATATACCTTAAGGTATTATAAGCTATTAAATTTAACTTAAAAGCCTATATATTAATTAATTTATAATTATATTTTTTTTTATATATTATAGTAAATTATAAAAAAAAAGTAAGAGATTAATTCTAATAAGCTAGTTATACCTTTAATACTATATATACTTTATAATAATATTTAGGCCTTTAGCTTACTTTACTAGTATTAAATTACCTATAAATTTTTAAATAAATAGCTAATTTATTTTAATAAAATTAATATTTATTAGTATTACTTTTATAGATTTTTTAAGCTTAATATTAATATTCTTTAAGGTTTTTTTAATTTAATTATAATTAGATTTTAAAGTTAGCTATAAAGGGCTTTTAAGCTTAAAAAGATTAGCTAAGTTACTTATTAAAATCTTTTATAATTTAAAAAAACTAAGGCTTTTAAAAGGGTTAAAGCTTAAAAGTATTATTAAATATTATAAGTACTACCTTTAATAGCTTTTATTATTATTAACTTAACCTAGGAATTTATAACTTCTTTAAAAATATATAAGCTAAAATTTAGTAATTTTTATAAGCTTAAAACTATATATTTATAAGCCTATATAAAGGTTATTTTAAAGGTTAAAAATACTAATAATTATAATAAAGTATATTTTAAGACTTTACTAATAGCTTTAAATAATATATTTAATAATATAATATTATTAGTATTAATAGTAATACTAAGCTAAGCACTATATAAAAGTTAATAAGGATTATAAAATACCTTTTATATACTTAATTAAAACCTAATTATTTTTAAGTATTTTAAAGGATTAATTAATTAGTAGCTTATATAGTAAAATTAGAATTATAAGGAATTTAAAGTAAGCTAGTAGCCTTTTAAGGCTATAGCTTTATAATAAAGGGGTTTTAAATAGCTTTAAATATAATAAGCTATATAAATATTTAAATATATATATAGAATAAATAATAATTACTAAAGTTACTATATATATTACTAAGGTTAATTAGTATTGCATATCCTTGCTATATCTATGCTATAATAAGGGTGCTAAGTTATTAAAACCAGGGTGCTAGATAATAGTTCCCTTTTTTTGTCTTTAAGTACTACACAGTATGAACTTGCTCTTGACTAATAAACAGCGACGACCAACTACCATGGCTAGGTTCACCTGGCGCAGACCACGAGGTAGACTACTGCTGCAACTGAGTGCTGTCGAGCTCAGTCTAGCAGGGCTGTGTGGATAGAAGTCATTTGATCCTTCGGCTGGACATACACTTATGTTGTATGTGTACATAGGTACATTTATGTATGTACATGTGAATGTACACGTATAGTGTGTTTCTGGGTACACAAGTATTGCAAGATTCATGCTTGCATCTACGGTGGCTCCAGCAAGAAAAGAAACAAATGTGGAAGATGATGGCAGGAAAATCCCAACAGTATTAGGAGAGATGGAACACATCGACATGGGCATTGTTGCCGTTCCGCAGTCTATCGGATCGCCTCACTTGAGCTGCGGATCGCGGGGAGCCCCTGCACGCATGTTCCAGTGAATCCGAGGAGCCCAACCGGAAAATTCTTCAAACCTGACTGGGACCGAAGGAGCGAATGTCAGTTGTCGTTGAATTGGTGGATGGCGTGTACAACATTGAGCCAAAGAGACACTCTTCACACCTTTCTTTTGTTTCACCCGTCCTGGTGTCAGTGTCGCTTCCAAGACACAAGACATCAATGACCTCCGCGGGAGCCTCGTTGCCGAACAAGCGGTTAAACAGGTCACCAGAGCGTTGGGAAGCCAATAAATGGCAGCGTGTGATGCATATCATGGTACACGTGCACGTGCTGACAATCAACGTCCCTTTTCCCATTCCCAGCCGATGCGACAAACTTCGTCTACCGGCAAAATCAACGAAATGGCAAGCATCTAGACAAACAGACAACTGAGCAACCAAACAATAAATCTCACGCATCGAGTGCCGTTGCACATTTGTCGGACATGTTATTCGTCAAAATGCTGCCAGGCACGCGGGCGGTCGATTGAGGACAAAGGACAAAGAGGATCGATCGGAGTCGAATGTGCCGGCTGTTGTTGCACGGCTGGCACTAACAAGACGGGGACGAAACCAGACCGCGCGCCCGTGAAGTTGAGCAACTCAAAAACTCACGATGCGTAACCGTGGGCAGTGAACCTAGCAGCAAGTATGACTAACCCAATGCCGGTGTCGGGGGCGACAGTCTGTTGGCAAGCAACACGGTAAGCAGCAAATTTCAAAAAGACGCGGGGGGAGATGACGGCCGAGCTGGGGAAACCGCCACGATTGCATCTGCGGAGGTCAAGAATGCAATCGAAAATCTCTGCCTGTCTGCTGATGCATCGCGAGACGGGGCAACGGTTAACCACCAGACCGGCCAAGCGGGGTATCGGAACCGATCAGGCTTAGCAAGTCCCCACGATGGATCGCCCTGGTCGCGAGGCTGAAAAGGAAGGAAAAAGAAGTCGGCAAGAAGCATGGAGAATAGGGAGAAGGGGAGCGGAAGCATCGTGGCCGCCTTCGGGTACACAATTCCGCAGGCACAAGCCCAGGTCTCTGAGCCTCTCCAGTCCCCACTGAGGGGCAGCCCATCCACCCCACGGGCCAATGCCTGGTGGCACCAGCGCAAGTCGAGCACTGTGTCGGTACGTCGGTACCTGACAACGGAGCGGCCAGGTACACGGCGGCCGGGAGGCACACCTGGTTCCTGGTCAAGTCAAGTGTCAAGTTGCTATTTGGTAATGGGTTGGGGCACTGCTGCGTCCCTGCCGGGAAGCGCCTCCTGCGCCAAAGCGAAAGAGACGTGGAGCGATTGTGCAAGTTGTGGTTCAAGAATCGTCATCGCGATCGGAGGGCGGATGCTGACAGGAGGCACGTTCAAGCGCTCCATGACAACATTTGAAGGGGGCGTCTAAAGAAGTAAGGAGGAAAGTAAGTACGGTCTCGTTTGGCCGGCACAGAGTGACTGAGTGTAGGTACTTCCATACCTCTGTCTGCTGGCAGCCGTCACGCACCGTCACTCTAATCGCACCGCGGAGGATTTACTGTGCTGGGCCGCGGCAGGTACCGCCTGGCTCTTTCCCAGCTGCCAGACACAGACTGGAACGCACAAAGCACCCAAGTACCCAAGTACCGTACCTAACACAGTCAAGACTGTGAGCGCGTGTATCCACGCAGAACACGGGTGTGGAGTCGGACCCACGAGTCGGGGCCCCCCTTGCTACCCCTCCAAATATTCTTGGCGCACCCCCACGAGGGGCAGTGACAGGTACGAGGGGTGGACTTGCTTCCGGTTTGCTGGGACCGTTCCGGTTGCTGTGCGGGAGAGAGAGAGGAGGAAAAAAAAAGGAGCCCAAGCGGATGATGCAAAAGACGAGACGAAGCCTGTCGCTTTGTTGGCGATGCCAAATGATACTTAAATGGTAGCGTCGCCTGTGTCGGGCTGACCATTGCCACATGCAACCCTATCTATCCCCTTTGACAATTGGCATCAACAATCCTATACTCGCCGCCATACACTTGTTGCTTCTCCCGCTCCTCCCTTCACCTTGCATTACCTTGGCCGGGCAAATATCTGCTTGGCAACTCTGACACAGTCACCGAGTTGCCCGTATAGCCACATTTCTTTGCCTCTACTATCCTTTCTCTTGGCCAGCAGCCTGAAGTTGCCGTTATCCTGAACCGCTGAATCGCCGTCTCTCCTAAAAAAAGGTATGGAAGACTATCTATCCCCCATTTTCCGTCATGTGCGAGTACGTGGCGACTATGTGTCTCTCTATCGGAGGCCTGCTAAGCCAAGCTGAGCCACGATTGAGGCTGTCGTGTCTCTCTTGTCGCGCGCCGCCTCTGAGTCATCGTTATGCCAACGACAAGTCATTCATTAATGTCGAGAATAGCGATAGATATCCTTGTTTTCGACAGTCAACAAACCCTCCGACCGCCATATTCGCACTTGACGCCAGTTCCTACAGCTGAATTTCGCTGGGATCGACATCACCTCTGTCTCAATTGATTGCTGTTGTTGCATTGACTCGTTGCTATAAGTGCGCGACGTTCTGAAGGTGGCGGCTTGTGTCATACTTCGTCCACCCTCCACCACCCACCACCAGAAACCCCACCACGAACGTCAAACGTGCATTGCTGCGACGATCGTCGAAACTTGACACCAGCTTGCAAATCATCCCTTTTCTAGACAACGGCCAACAATTCTGCATCATTGCGCGTTGATATTTTTTCTTGATTTTCTGGGGGTTGTTTTTTCTTGTGGTTCAACTTGATTGATAGAGTCGATTTGCGACTTACAAACTGAAGTCATACAAGGTACGCTCCCACTGAGCCGTTGCTTCGTAGGTCGTCTAGGACGAACCGAAAAAAGAAAGGGGGGATTCTTCTGTCCCTTAGAATGACCTCGATATTGCCGCCCTATTCACAATTTCTCTCGGCGGTTATTCTGGCGGTACATCCTCAACGCGCTGACTTGTCCCAAACAGGAATCTCTTCCAACGTCGGCATCAAACGTCACACAAAAACACAGCCTCTCCAACACACTACAGGATGGCTTCATTAACACCTGCGTCCGAGGTCCCGGCCGAGACTCAATCCAACGGAACCAGCCGCGGAGCCTCTCCACAGCCTACGCACTTCAGCGTCCCCTGTTCATTAAAACCCAATGGCAAGGGACACCGAACCGTGCACTCGACCACTGTTGATTATGTGGCCCCTGAGTTTAAAGGCAAGGACGAGCAGATGAAGGCCGTCAAGCAGATCCTGCAGCAGGATGGTTTCATCCCTGAGACGTTGATTGACGTCCAAATCCAGTGGTTCTATGCCCAGTTGGGCATTGATGATGTCTATTTCGAGATTGAGGCTCCCCATGCCATTGCGAACCATATTAGCTCTCTGTACGCCGCCAAGGTTGCCGCACACTCCAGGGTGGACAAGAAGGAGGAGATTCGACTGGATATGGAGGCACACGACCATGCTATTTACATCGACACTAGTGAGCCCGGTGAGAGCAATGTCAGCGGACCCAGATATGAGTCTCGCCTGGAAGCCAAGTATCTGGATCACCAGGGCAAGACCAAGTATCGCGTCGAGACTTTCCGTTCGCCAGCCGTCATGGGCACCAGCCCATCCTCCAAGGCTACACTCCGCTGCTACTTTGTCTACCAGTGCAAGTTTTCTCGGAGTCCTGAGAATACTGATCCGAAAGAAACGAACCTTGAGTTGATATCGGATGCCGGCTTCTGGCAAAAGGCTACCGACAACACCAAGCAAATCTACCAGGAAATCATTGCCGTGGCTGTTAACCGCACTGGCCCCGTCATTGAGATTTTTGATGTCGAGGATGTCGCCGAAAAGCGTCTTGTGGTTGCTTTCCGCACTCGTACAGCGCGAGGCATGTTCTCTGCTCTGAGTGACCTGTACCATTACTACGGCGTCACCAGCTCCAGGAAATATGTTGAGCAGTTCTCCAACGGCATTTCCGTCATGAGTATCTACCTGAAGCCCGCCACTCATAGCACTCATACCGATGGCTTCTTTCCTCCTCTCGACGAATCGATTCATCAAATCACCAAAGAAATTTCACTTCTGTACTGCCTGCCCCAGAACAAATTCCACAGCTTGTTCGCTGTTGGCTCATTGAGCCTTCAGGAGGCCGTGTATGCCCATTCCGCCTGGGTCTTTGTTCAACACTTCTTGAACCGTTTGGGTCCTGAATATGCTTCTTTGTCCGAAGTCCTCGACATCGACAACCCTGTCCAGGCAGCCCTGTTGTCCAAGCTCAAGCGTCGTCTTCGTACGGAAACGTTTACCCCTGACTATATCCTCGAGATTATCCAGACGTACCCCGAGTTGGTACGACTGTTGTATGCGGCCTTTGCCAATGTTCACCTCGGTGCCAAGAATGAGCAAGTGGCCGTGACACCTGCCGTTGACGTACTTTCTGATGTGAAGCTCAAGGATAAGATCTCCAAGACTGTTGCCAACGAGCACGAAGAGATGGTCATGACAGCATTCCGCGTGTTCAATAATGCCATCCTCAAGACGAATTACTTCACACCTACCAAGGTCGCCCTCAGCTTCCGTTTGGATCCTGCCTTCTTACCCGAGGTGGAATATCCCCGCCGCCTCTACGGTATGTTTCTGGTCATTGGCGCCGAGTCGAGAGGTTTCCACCTTCGTTTCCGGGACATTTCTCGCGGCGGTATCCGCATCGTCAAGTCTAGAAGCAAGGAAGCCTATGGCATCAATGCCCGAAACCTCTTCGACGAAAATTACGGCTTAGCCAGTACTCAGCAGCGAAAGAACAAGGATATCCCCGAAGGCGGCTCCAAAGGTGTCATTCTATTGGACCCCAAGATGCAAGATCGAGCTCAGGAGGCCTTTGAGAAGTACATTGACAGTATTCTTGATCTTTTGCTGCCAGCGCAAACCCCTGGCATCAAGGATAAGCTTGTCGATCTCTATGGAAAGGAGGAAATCATCTTTATGGGCCCCGATGAAAACACTGCAGACCTTGTGGATTGGGCTACGGAGCACGCCAGAGCCCGTGGTGCTCCGTGGTGGAAGTCATTCTTCACTGGCAAGTCACAAAAGCTGGGCGGAATTCCTCACGACAAGTATGGCATGACGACTCTTTCTGTCCGTGAATATGTCAAGGGAATCTACAGGAAGCTCGACCTCGACCCTACTTCAGTTCGCAAGATGCAGACTGGTGGTCCCGATGGTGATCTCGGTAGCAACGAAATCTTGTTGGGCAATGAGAAGTGGACCGCCATTGTGGATGGCTCTGGTGTAATTGCTGACCCCAATGGTCTTGACAAGGAGGAACTCGTTCGACTGGCCAAGAAGCGTGCCATGATCAGTGAGTACGATATGACCAAGGTTTCCAAGGATGGATATCGCGTCCTGTGTGAAGACAACAACGTGACGTTGCCAAACGGCGAAGTCATCACCAACGGCACTTCATTCCGCAATACGTACCATCTGCGAGATACCGGAATGACTGATGCATTTGTGCCCTGCGGTGGCCGACCCGAGTCCATTGACCTCATCTCCGTCAGTCGGCTGATTAAGGACGGCAAGACTACCATCCCTTACATCGTGGAAGGCGCCAACTTGTTCATTACACAGGACGCCAAACTCAGACTCGAGGCCGCCGGCTGTGTCCTTTACAAGGACGCATCGGCCAACAAGGGCGGTGTGACGTCGTCGTCACTTGAAGTCCTTGCATCGCTCTCCTTTGACGATGCTGGTTTTGTGGAGAACATGTGCGTCGACGCCAAGACGGGCCAAGCACCGCAGTTCTACAATGAATACGTGCGTGAGGTTCAGGCCAAAATTTGCGAGAATGCTCGTCTGGAATTCGAGGCCATCTGGCGGGAACATGAAGAGACTGGCGTGCCACGCTCTATCCTCTCTGACAAGCTGTCCAACGCCATCACCACTCTCGACGAGGAACTTCAGCACTCGGATCTGTGGATCAATGAAAAGATTCGTCATGCTGTCCTGCAGGACGCCCTGCCCAACCTTCTTTTGCAGAAGATTGGCCTGAACACCATCATTTCCCGGGTGCCCGACTCCTATCTCAGAGCTATCTTTGGTAGCTACTTGGCAAGCCGATTCGTGTACGAATTTGGCAGCGAACCCAGCCAATTCGCGTTCTTTGACTTGTGAGTAACCTGCTGTTCACCCTTGCTTTGGTAGATGAGATTGTACTAACGACTACATAAAACAGCATGTCGAAGCGTATGGCCAAAATAACTGGTCAGCCCAACGGCACAGAACAAGTCCGACGCATGTCCATCAGTGTCAAGAGTGCACAATAAAGCGTTTTTATTTTGCTTTCCCTTTTTCTTTTCATTTCTTTTCCTTCTTCTTTTTTTTTCTTGGATACTTTGAAAATCTCAGCAGCATTCGACGCAGGGAAGAAAAACTATTCATTAATTAGCGCTATAAATGGTTACAAAAGCATCGAGTAAACGGGCATTGTTTTGTTTTATATCTCTATTGTCTTGGAAATATACATTTTGAATATGCATTTGAAAAAGGATTTGGGTTCTATACATATGTCTGGGTGTGGGTATTGGTTTCATGGGATAAAATAAAGAAGGACTACTCGAGTGATGCAAAGAGCTGTGAATCGACATTATTTAGGTAATTCATCATGACGTTTTCCAGCGTTAAAACTCAAGACGATACCTTGTGGTGAGGGTTTTTTTCTGAATTGGCAATTCTGACTGCAGTTACGATTCGTGTTGACTCGGTGACATGCGCGATGCAAAGCGAGAAGCAAGTGCAAGACCAAGTCGAGCAGCACGCACAGCAAGCACAGCACGCATCCTTGATTCTCATCATGATCATCGAATGCGTGGCCAAGGACACGAGAAGGCGCACTGCAGACTGCAGTGCAGGTTGCAGATTCTCGGCTCTTGGTTCGTATCGCCGTGACGCGGTAGCTCGTACTTGATGCATCACCTGCATCAGTACAGTACCGTGATGGCGAAACTACCAAACAGCTTCTTTGCTTCTTTTCCTCGTTGGCCAATGACATGTTTTGGCGGGGCCTGAACGCGGCATTGCTGGGGAGGTAGTTGGCAATCGGGAGTCGAGAGACGTTGGTGATGGGTGTGTGGGTGCATTGAGTGAATGGGTGGCACAGCAGGTGTAGCAGATATAGCAGGGTAAAAAAAAACGTGTACATAAGTCACTGGTCTGGCTCGAACGAGTGACGAGCACAGCAAGGCGCATGTTTCCGTGCCCCCACGTTCAATCAAAGCGCCAGCCACGCCATGCGCCACATGCATTTGCATGTTTTAGGCCGCACGATGAAACCGCCCTGGGAGGTCTTTTTGTGGGGGTGCAGCGGTGGCCCCTTGCCTGGGCGCGGTGGGTTCTTTCAGAGTTGCTGTGCATTGACTTGGAGGGAAGAAGAGAGAGGGCATTGCAATGTCCTAGAAGAGACTGGACCTTGGAGGACAAAGAATGCGTACATATATATGTATGTACATTGTGGTTGAGACTGGCTCAATGCCCAGCCACGCTGTCTCTCTGCAGGGCCGTTTGGAATGGGCTCCCTCGTTCGTCCACTCATAGTACATCAAGTGCGTGCCAAGATACCTCAAGTACCGAGGTACCCAGGCTAGACACCAGTTTGGACGAGTCTACAGCTCAGGCGAGGTGTTAGACCCGAGCTTAGATAAGGCGAGGGTTAAAGTTAAGATAAGGAGAGGGTGCAGTAAGGCTAGATTTATAATCTAATTAGTTAAATTAAAATCCTATAATTTACACACACTTTTTCTATTCTTCTATATAAAAAAAAGTATATATATACTTCTTATATAAATTCTATTTAAATTATATTTAGATTTAAATTAAATATAATTATTATAAGCTTTACTTATTTA
>SRPT01000455.1:0-25063 GCA_018360205.1 Claviceps digitariae | reverse complement strand
AGAAAAAAAAAAAAAAAAAAAAAAAAAAAAAAAAAAGCTACGCGCGCCGCTCAAGCTAAACGGCATTCTCAGTGGCCCCGGTGCCACGGCCGGGCCAGCAAGGCGAAAAAGGGGGCGGTGGCTTTGAGCTTAAACAAACTTGAACGATTTCCCCGCCATTTGCTGGCCTCGTTTTGGCTTTGGCAGGATACGGGGCCGAGAGGGGTTAAGCTTTGCCGGACACGATACGATGGCGTTGATACGCTGATGCGCCTTCCTTGAAGGAAAAGTCGAGATGTGTAGATTTGACGGGCTTTTTTTTTTTTTTCCTTTTATTCATTTATTTTTATTATTTTCTTTCTAGGTGGAGTCGTTTCTAGACGGCCCTCTCGCTGTCCAAGAGTCACGTCTTGCTTTATTTTGTCGTAAAGGAGGCATCATGAGTCCACTGCTTCTGCGCCTGAATGGCCACACGGCAAAACGAGCCCTCACACGCTCATCGATCGATGAGTCTTGCATGACAAGCCAGTTGAAAAAAAATCAAGTGTGCACAATCAGGTGGTTGCGTGACAGAATCCAAGCATGGCTCTCATCTATTTGGACGCGCTTCTCGTGGCCGTCACCATGGTCCAGATGGTGTGCAAGACCAAGTGCCTCACCCCGTTCAAGGCGTCGTTATATGCACAACAGGCACAGGCATGGTCATACACTTCAAAACGACATGCAATCGTGCCACGCATGTTTTTCCTTGACAAACACGTCAACAAACGATCGTCACATGAATGCTGAGTCTTCTCGTTTGAAGTCCATCCACAAAGCTCCGAGGCCTCATCTAGCTACCGCAGCCTCCGAGTCATGCACATCGACACAAACCGCGAATAATCCACAAAACTCTAAATCGAATCACCTGTTTCGTTTCTATTCCCGTTATCGCCCAGTGACCATGGATTAGCCTCGCTGATGGATTTCTTTTTGCGCGGCAGGCGCTCGTGCGCGACAAGTTCCGGTCAAGACTAGTTGGTAGAGCAAATAGTGCGCAGCCACTCCGACGGCATCTTTTGCTTTGACTTTCTTTTATTTTCGTTTTATATTTCTTGTAGTAGTTTTGATTTTGTGTTTGGAACAAGGGGCTCGCCCATCCCCCCCCCCCCCAGGGAAGTGACCTTCCCGATTTTAGCCTCGATTCATCATTTTAGTTCTGAGCTAACAATGAACATGTACCTATTGATTTTGGAAATGTTGGCCCAAAAGACCACAGGAGTCTTAAAAGTCCATATCATTAGTGTCGGGACGCTCACCCCTCTGCATCCTAATGAACCACCAGAACACAGACAATGAGGACCATTGCACAGACTGTGAGGCGACGAAAGAAGAACGTGGGAAATCTCGATAATCCAGTGGCTTATTTGGACGGAGGCCGGTGCAGAAATCACTGTGACCGTCTCTAGGGACGTTTCTACGGGATGGAGGAGGTTTATTGTGCAGAGTGATGTCGTGGCATGAGTTGGTGGTCACGTCATAGCTGTTTGAGTTGGCCTTTGTGATTCTCGGGATATTATATAAAAATAAGAAAGGAAAAAGATATAGAAAGCCTCTGAAACTTGACATTGGGCAAATAATTGCGGAAGCTCCCACTTCCCGTACAGAAGAGAGTTTGTGATCTTGAATTTCAACAACGTTTTGCGCCTCGTCTATTTTAAAACTATGACGTGACATTTGCGTGTAGCCTTGGTTTGAATCCCTCGCCCTTTGGCGTATTTATTCTTGGTATTGGATAGATAATCCCTGATTTTCTGAGTGGACATTTCACAGGACAGGGGGGTCTTGCGAATGCAGATGAGACTGTATTCTTTTGACGGCAATTCTTGGGGGATTTGCACAAAGAACATATAAATATATATGTCGACTGTGTATTATGAAGCGTTGTGGACAAAGGTAAAGCACAGTTAAACACATGAATTCGCAACATGTCCGGCACCAATCCCATGACCTCGTTTTTGTATCAGTCAATAATCCGGAACCACGAACCGTAGATTACGGGAATCGCCAAAGAAGTATACCCGACCGCTCCATCATGCGAGTCTCGCCGTCACAGACTGGTGTGCTCTTTCTAAGCGACAGACTCACCCCCTTGGTGAATACGACGAATCCGCCACTAAAAACGTGTGAAAAAGATGTAGAACTTGCCGTTTATCGCTGCATTGTCCACATTGTTCACGAATCACGCTGCCAGCATCTTGGAAGCCACCAACTGACATGATGGAGATCAAACGTGCAGACGCTGAAACTGTGCAAGGAATAGTCGAGGAAGCTCGTGTCGACGTGTACTGCCAAATTTGATACATTCCTATACCATATATATCAGACGACATGGAGACCTGCTGCTCAACAACATGGCAGACAAGGGGCCGAGGACTCAACACTGTCGTGTCGCTGCCATGCAACACGAGATCCCCATGGCTGCCCGAATGGATTAGCGTCATGGAGGCAGACAAGCGTCGGACTCCTCGCTCGCTGCTGCCTGCTTGCAATATTGACACAGAGAACAAGATTATATAATGACACGTCAAAAAAGCACAGCTAACGTTTCATTTCGGTGCCACCACGGACTCTAGAAAGCAGAGATGTACGACGATGATTCAACTTCTCCATCAAAATGGTGATGCTTGTTGGTATATTTCAGAGGTATCTTTAGATAATATCTAGTCGGTACATGATAGAAAAGTCCACGAACCTGGAGTTGGGCCATCCTGCAGCAAGCGGATGAAAAGACACCAGATGGGCTAGATCTGAGGAAGTGAGGAAGCCTACTACGTGGGTAGTCTTGGACTATATACAACTTATACTGACCTTGGGCAGCTTACAAACTCTACCGCCACGCGTGATGCACATCCTTGAGGCTTTGTGCTGCCCATGCTGATAATTTGCAAGGCAACAACAAAGACATCATGTGTCGGCGTTGGCATCCATCGTCAATCATCGGTTTCGCCACAGTCCTCCCGAATCGACCGTACCGACGAGAAAGAGTATCCGTTTGCCGCCCGTGTGTCTCGAGTGCACAATACCTGTGCTGCTTCTTTCTTCCTCCCCCCCCCCCCCCCCCCCCCCCCCATGTTTTTGCCTCGCTTGTGGGCACGGGTACCGGTACACTGAGTGTAGACGCGCCCGAATGGCAAGAAACCCGGGTCTTTTCTATTTCAGTGACTTGCGTCTCAAAGTGTGTGTGTTTATATAACAGGACGAACTGAGAAAAAAGAAGAAAAAGACTGTGGGAAAACGAGAGAGAAAAATAATAATAATAG
Organism: Claviceps digitariae; assembly: GCA_018360205.1. Lineage (NCBI taxonomy): Eukaryota > Fungi > Ascomycota > Sordariomycetes > Hypocreales > Clavicipitaceae > Claviceps > Claviceps digitariae. Next base: position 21,782 of record SRPT01000455.1, on the reverse strand, counting down.
GAAATATATGTTTTTGTTGTATCGAGAAAGAAATTAAATCAATAGCCCATTACTCCAACAGACACCAGTTCCGCGCCTAACGAAACAAAGAAACGGAATCCAGAATGCCTCCATTTGTCTACATATGTACACACACACACTCGTATAATTAAAGACCCCCAACCTACGGCGGCAATTCCGCGCGATGCTCAGACATGGCCTCCAGCTCCCGCGGCACCTCCTGCAACACCTCCCCCGCCTCATCCTTATTCCTCAGCAGCACCTCCCCCCCCGTCTCGGCATGCAATTCGGCCGCCGCCGCTCGTTGTCGTCGCTGTCGTCGTCGCCGCAGCGCCATCACCAGAGCTGCGCAGCCGCCCAGGGCGAGCACCCCGATGGGAATGCCGATGCCGGCGCCTAGCTTAACGGAGGTGGAGCTGTCCGGCACGGGCTCGGGCTCGGGCTCGGGCGTGTGGGTGGCGGAGGCGGAGGCGGAGGACACGGCCGGGGCTCCTTCGGTGGAGGTGGCAGCGGTGGCGGTCCGATAGCCCGGCGACGTACGCTCCGGACCCCACGACAGGAGAGTCGAGGCCGCCGTCCTGGCGATATTGCCGGTCGCATCGAGAAAGACGCCCTGTTTGGCGACACAGCATTGAGGGCCGTCGGTGTCGCAGCAGTAGGAGCCGTCGAGGCAGACTGTGACGTGGGGGAAAGCGTGGGTAGTCTCGTCTAAGGATGTTAGCTTTTCCTTTCTTCCTTTCATCCCTCTTTCTCTCCCCCTCTCTATTTTTCCCTTTTACTTTTATTCCTCTTTTATCTTTATTTTATTCCTCTTTTCCCCTTCAAAATCAAACACCTACTCTCCCGACATATCTGCCCACAAAGCCCCCCCCTCCACTCGCGCACCGCACACGGCCCCCTCACGAAATAATTATCCGACGGCTTCTTGCACAGCCGGTTGGAGTAGCAGGTCGAGTCGGCGCCGCAGCAGGCATCCGAGCCGGGACAGCGGGTGTTGTTGGGCCAGGCGGTGCCGTTGTAGGAGTAGCAGGAGATGAGCTCGAAGGGGGGTTGTTGTTGTTGTTGCTGTGTTGGAGGTGGCAGTGCCATTGCCTGCGGTAGTGGTGGTGGTGGTAATGGCAGTGGTTGGGGTTGTGCATGTCGTGGCGGGTGCGTATTTGGAGATGCTGAGGCGGTGGTGGTGAGGACCGCGAGGGCGAAGCATTTCCTGGGTGGGCGCATCGTGAGGGGTTTTGGGGAGCGGAGGGCGGAAACAAAGAAAAGAAGAAAAAAAAAAGAGAAGAAAAAAAGGAAAAAAAAAAAAAAGAGACGCAAGTACATTCATTGCATGTAGCATCTCCTGCATATGTACATATGGACCTATCATCTACCAGGCTGACATCAGCAGGGAATCAGCCAGCATTCTCCAGGCATTGCCAGGGCAGACCCTGGATAATACTACTACGCTCGGCCGACCACATTGTGGAGATCACGCGTGTCCAGCAGGGATGTGACTCGGGCGGCTTGAGCCATGTGCATAGCTGTGCAGATGCAGATGCGAGACAGAGACATAAACAAGCTTCGCAGGGGGTTTTGTCTGGGTGACAGGATGAGAAGCTCGAGGCGTGGGTGCGAGGGGATAGAGTCTGGACAATAGAGAGAGAGGACTGCAATTATACGTGCGGTGGCAGGTCGCCATGGAGTAAGCAGGCAGGTCATTACATTAAAGGCTATAGAATGATTACAAAAAACAGGTATAAAAAGAGAAAAAGCCGCCAAGCACTTAGAATAACCAAAGATTGACGTTCATGTCGTCCACATCGTCAAAACCGTCAATACGTCCAGTCTGGCAAATTGGAAAGCTTCTACTTCCACACCCTCTCTTCCGTCGTCTCAGGAGCTGGCTTGTTTCTCCCCCTTACTCTCCGACTGCTCAGCAGGACCAGCCTCGGAATCAGTCTTGGCCAGTCCCAACTGCGTCGTGTCCCAGCCCTGGCTCTCCAAAAAGTCTCGGAAGCGTTTGTCTTCCTCCACAATGGTGTCCTGGGCAATGTTGGGGAGGAAGAAAAAGGCAATGGCAGCCGACAAGATGCACAAGCTGGAGGCCACCCAGAAGGGATACTGGGCCGACGCAATGGTGTCCTCGCCGCCAGCGGCCTGGATGTACGGGAACACAAAGGTGCCCACAAAGGCGCCGATTTTGCCCACTGCCGAGGCGATTCCGTAGTATCGGCCGCGCACACCCGTCGCACACGTCTTGGCGGCCAGCAGTCCGATGTTGTTGCCGGGCCCGAGCTCACCGAGTGACTGGAAGACACCGTACAGGATCGCGAAGCCGGCAATGTGCATCTTGATGGAGCCGTACACACCGGCCATGATGTAGCCGACAAGGGCCTGCGCCACGACGCCGACAATCAAGCTGTACTTGGGGCCGATCCAGTCAGACACAAAGGCGCCGAGTATCGCGCCCGGGAGATAGAACATGTTGATGACAGTGTTCCATCCAAACACGGTCGTCAGTGGCGCCTCGTCGCCGTAAATTCCTTGAAGGATATCGCTCGAGTAGATGCCAAACGCATAGGCGCTGAAGTCGTACAAAAACCAGATGAGACTGACGCAGAGCAAGCGCAACCAGTAGAAGCGCAGAACGAGAAGATAGGGCGTGTTCTGTCGCATGGACTCCTTGGTGAACTCCTCGGGTTCCTTGAGCCTTAGTCTCAAAACAAAGAGGATCAGGGGGAAGATGACACCAATGCCCAGACTGGTACGCCAAATGGTTTCGAGATGCTTGCTGTCGCACGCAGCAGCGACGAGGTCTATGATGTAATTAGCCTTTTTTCTTTTTTCTTTTCTCTTGTTATTTCTTGAAGCCCAACGAAGAAGAAAAAGTAGACCGGCAGTCTCCTTCTCCCTCTCCATCCCTTGACTTCACTTCACTTCACTCCAATTTGCAATACGTACAAGGAACAAAGGCGCCAATGACAAAGCCCCAGTCAATCATGGTGTTTGTAAATAAGATGAACCATCGATTCCGGGTGCCCTTTTTCAGCTCGCCAGTCGACTCTGCGCACCCGACGCTGCCAGCAGGGTATTCACCTGACAAGGGATATGGTTAGCTAGCTGGGAAAAAAAAAAGAAATAAAAGCATAAAAGAAATAGGACAAAGAGGACAGCTACAAACCTCCAATGCCAATTCCAACAAAAAACCGCCATGCAGCCAGCATGTTAAACATGCCGACAGCCTCGCCATTGTAGTACGAACCCGTCGCCAGGGCGGTGAAAATAATGAGAATCACAGTCGATGTCATGAGAGAGTTGGTTCGGGACCAGTGATCGCAGGCGAAGCCAAATAGCAGCTGGCCACAGACGGTGCCAGCAAAGGCAATGTCGGCGACGTATTTGGCAGCTGTTGAGTTTTTGTAGACGGCGCCGTACTGTAGTTTTAGAATCGTGTTGACGGAGCCAATGACCTACAATGGGGAGGTGCGTGTTAGTTTTGACATGTTATAATTTTCTCCTTTCTTTTTGCTCTCCTTGTTCTTCTCTTTTTTACTGTTCTTTGACTTCTGCTTTCTTCTCGTTCTTCTCGTTCTTCTTTTAAAAACCACCAAGTGGAAAAGTCAACTGACATTATTGATATATCCATCAGAAAAAAGACCAGCACCGCAAGCAAAAACCGGCATCGCAGCCTGGAAAAACGACTTGCGCGGAAGCTCCATCTCAACAGCTGTTTCTTCCGCAGCCGTCTCCTGGACTCGAGTGTCCGGAGAGTCCTTCTTGAAGCGATCGAACAACATGGCGAGGGTCGGAATACCAGTTACGAACTGTGTAAGGACCAAAGATGTCTCGCGAGTCAAAACGAATTGGCACACGAAAGCAGAAAAAAAGAAAAAAAAAAAGAAAGAGAGATGAAAAGACGTGGGAACACCTTGCAATAAGACTACGACGAACGGCAGCGAGTTAAAAAAAAGAAAAAGTCACAGAGTGCCTGTCGGTGCACGTGTCCTGCGAGAAAGCGTAAGCGGTTTGTCTCGGGCTTGTTTATCTATTGCCTTTTCAGTCCTCTCGGCTGCTCATTGGTCAATCCAGCTTGGAGAAGCAACTGTTCAGGCTCATCATGCAATCTTGCGTAGACTAGCCGGGATTCTTTAGCGTCGTCTGAATTTTTTTTTCTTTACTCCGTCTCTTTTTTTGTTCTTTTTCTTGTTCTCAGTGTAGTGCAGTGCAATTCATGCCCATTTGGTGGGGGAGTGAATGGATGGAACCAATTTGGGGTGAGAAACATCTGGATCCCTCGAGAGCCCCCCCACATTCCCCGTCCACACTGGCCCCTCTCAGCCCGCCTGGCGTGGTTGATTGGACACAAGGCGTCCAGCAAGGCTCTGGGAATAGCCGAGTGGGCTGTCCCGTCGTCGAGTCCCAGTCACGTTGAAGGTTGGCGAGGTTGGTGCGGAGCGGCCGTAGCCGTCGAGCAGTCAATTGGAATGGCGGAATGGCGCACGGGGGCTCGGAGCTGACGGGTTGGGTCATCTGGCATCTTGGGCTCTGATCTCACTAGCAGGGAGTCGACAAGGGATTCCCCGTCAATATCATGTATAATGAATATCATATCGTTGCAAGGCGCTTAGTCTGGTCGGACGTTGGTCTGCACTCATTGCTGACACGTGCCTCGACTGCTCACTGCCCATGACGGAGAGACGAGAAGGAACGACGTGCATTGGCATTCGCGAGCGCACCTGCTTGATTTGTTAGCGTGGTTGTTGATTTGGCAGGGCGGTGAGCTTGGTCAACAGTCAACTCGCTGCATGGAGCCTTCTAGAACAAGGTGGGACAAGTCGACTGTCTTTCTCCCTTTCTTCCTTTCTTTTCCGTGTCATCAGCTCGACTGCCATTCTGGTAGTCCTGTGGGCTGATGACACTGAGCCTAGATGCTTCCTCTTCGGCTCTGAACAATCAGCACCCTACCCATCGCGAAAATTGTCCAGCCACCAAGAGACGAGACTGGTTTGCAGAATAAAAGTGATGCTCTTGGACATGTGGGAATGCGAAATGAACAATTCCCATCCATATGTGTCGCGTAAATGCAGAGAATAGCGCCAACACCCGACTCGTGCTATTTACCCGACAAGAAAGAAGGTAAAAACGTCGTAGGCCTATCACTAAGTAGGTCTACGGGTAAATGGAAAGAAGAAAAAGTGTGTGACAAAGAAGCGTGCCACCAGAGTGCCAACATGTGGGCACTCGCGATTTAGCCCCCAAGGCTGGCTTTGTTCATCCAGCCCAATTTATTTCTCCATCTAGTCTCCCGTCGTTGTTCTTTTTCCATAAAAAGAAACGTTTTTTTTTAAACGAAGTAACCGATTTTTCGACAGTAAGCGAGGAATGCCGCGGCAGCAAATCGAGACATGATGACCATCACCGTGGCGAGGCCAATACCTAGATGACGCTACTGAACCAGCTCCATGGCTTATTTGTCATGGCCCATCCCGTCTACAACGGTTCAAGCTTGTACGTCTGTCGGTGAGAAAAGACAACATTTCTCGGGCTACTGGATGGAAGTCTGCCACTCGAAAGACGCAGTATATAATACACATATACGTGCATACATACATATGTACATGTGTATCTAATATTAAGAGAAGGCGACAGGAAAAAATATACAATGACCCTCCAGATGTATCAGCTGTTCCGCAAGCACGTTGTCGCACGGTCAACGAACACCAGTGGCAGTGACAATGACCAAGGACGACATCTGTTTCGAATCCGCTCTGGGCCTTCGACTCAGTGGCTTCTCATATCCCGGGCACTCCCTCCATGACCACTGTCTGAAGCACTCAGGGTTACCGTCAATGGAACAAGACGCTGACAAAATAAGCTGCTGGATGCAAAATATGAATGCGAAACCAGTCAATCAGTCGTCACTTAGTTCTCCCTTCTCCCGACTCCGCCACAGGTGTCTGGCATGTTCAAGTGCTTGCTGGCGTGCCAGTCAGAAGACCATGATTTAATGCTGTATCTGAAACAGACTGTCTGCCACAAGCCGTCATCCTCTTGTCATTGCCAAGGCCTGATAAATCCACGTTTTGATCTTGTAGACGGCCGTCGAAAGTCGTACCTCAGAGCGTAGGCTAGAAGTCACAAAAGTCGCTGTCGAGGGCATTCTCTGCATGACTCCGTCCCGCCATGCCGTTTCATCCTGTAAAGAAAATTCATCACTCTTGTGCCCTGCCGCATCGGTTGTTGAGCTATGAGCCAAGTGAGCAAGATTTAGCGCCACGTTCGAAAACCGCGTCGTGTCCTGCACAGAATGTGTTATGTGCAATATAGTTCTGTGCCATGAGATTGTGGACTTGTTGGCTGTTCCATCCAGATATCCACGAATTAGCATTTGTGTCTAGGACAGTCGCGCATGGACGAGTCTCTTGTCCGGCATAGTCATGCTGCGTGAGAAGAGCAAAAAAAGTCTTGCTTTGCGAAAAAGTCCATCGGATTTTTGAGCAAGTCAACGACGCATGACACGCACACTAACATCAGTGACACGACGTCAGTCCTCTGAGCACAACAGTATGCATTTTGCCGACAGCCGTCGCTGATGAGCATGAACGAATGAATGGGCACATTATGCTCCCCGCGTTGCGTCGAGTGTAGGACGGTCCCCGGACAATTGACCAAGATGACGCCGCATCCGGCTAGCTTCGTGCTCGGTGACGTGTAAAGTTGTATTAAGGGTCTTGTCAAAGAAAAGTGCCTTTTAACTCTGGAGTCCTGGATTCGTCTCCTTTTGCTCGGTGCATTGTCGTATCTGATGGGCCCCTATTTAGCATAGCATGCGTTCCACGCATCGACAGGATCTCTTTCACTCTTCCTTCTTTGTCCATTCTTTTTTGTCATCGTAAGCAAGTGCCCAGATCTGATACCTGCTCCTCGCAGGCAAGAACAAGGAAAACTGAGGAACCTATCGGATTGTCTCCATAGTCCATACCACATAGTCGTCCCCGCGCCTTCCTAAAGCCACCGACGTCGTCATCATCACCTCGGCAAAATATTGCGAGGTAAATTCCACGACCAACGTGCATGTCTTGTGCGTCGGTTTCACAACTAGTGTTAATATTGGACGCGATCCTGACGCGTACTATTTTGCTGCCGATGTGATCAAATGCTCCATCATATGAGCCTAGGCGCCTGCAATTGGTTGTGCAAGCTCTGATTCGCTCTAGAGAAAGACCAAGTAAAGCTCTTTTCAATTTATCATGGGTGTGGGAAAATTGCATCTGCAATCAGTCCACCGTAATTGCAGCCAAATAGTTGATGGGCCATTGACGCGCGCACTTCGTTGGGTTGCTTGTGATGCCATGCCGTACCAATATGCGACGGCTTGTTTTCCACTCCAAAGCACTCATCCATACTCAAAATAACATAATTCCGCAATGGGCTTGATTACTGAGAAAAGGGTCGTCCATTCTGGCTGGCCATTTGGGTGCTGATCTACGCCACCAAGAGTGGTCAATGCTATGCTCCATCATTATGGCAGTTTACATTCCTCGCGTACACCACGTACCTTTGCGCTGGGAGGCGAACAAGTGAGGGGACATGTACCGCCAAAGGATGGATGTTTGCCGATTTTTTCATTTTGACACTTAAGAATTCAGCCGTCAGAGACAACTTGAGCATCCGTGCCATGATGCATGCAGGTGAGGTGATAGTAAGTCGCATTGATCTTTTTTGTCAACTGAACACTGAACCAATAAAGTGTAAAGTTAGCAGCAGACCAGGCTGGACTCCACCTTCCCCCAGTCTGCGCACATGCATGTCTGGCCTGGACTGCGAACGGCTGTCAACGGGTGGGACCAGACAAGCTTGGCTAGCGCGCAGTGAATTGACGCGACTAGACAGACTTTGTTTGGCCCAGCAACAAAACGACAGCCGTCCGAGTCGCGTGGCAGTTGTCAGCCAGTGTCAACAGCTGTTGTTAATCTGATATGACTTGATGAGCTGCTGAACAGAACAAACCCTGCACTGGCCAAACTTCTCGCCACTTCTTTCACTTTCTTCTCGCTTCTCTTCGAAAGCGATCCGACCCACGTTACCTAGTACGTAACTTGTGAGAGCAGCTTGCATTTCCGCGCACTTTCCGTCGCGCTTGGCTTTCTTCCTCCCGGACACGTTCATATTTTCCTGGCAACATGGACGATAGCGGAAACCCCCTCGATGCCGCACAAGAACAGTCTCCCATCTCTCAAAGTACTCAAGTGACGAGCGCAAGTGCGGAAAGCCGACCTAGCACAAACGGCGACGACGCGCGACAGGAGGAACTGGTGCCAGAGCTGCGCATCCTCGAGGTGATGAGAAGTTTTCGGTCAGAAAAAGAAAGCCACGTAATGGAGCCGTTGGAGCCATCTCCCGAGGCGCAGGAACACCAGGAACCCAACTTGATCGCACTCCAACCACAGGGCGATTCGGGCGCCGAAGCCTCCCAAGGCATCAGCTCGCCATCGGACAAGGTTGTTTCCAGCAATGGCCACGAAAGCCCGGAAGCAGAAAGCGCGATCATGCCGGCGAGTTCGGGACCTCGTTTGAAAAAATCCCGAAAGCGCGCATACCAGAAGCTAGAAGAAGAGGCAGAAGAAATCCTGAAGGGCTGGACTCCAACCGGAAACGCCGGTGTCAGTACACGAGGCAATTTGGAAAAGCCAAGTCAGAAGAAGCCGGGAGATGTGAAAGCCTCGAAGATTTTCAAGTCTAACGGGAAACGGGGGCGCCCCCCCAAGGCTCCACGAGTATCTGGGGAGCGCCTTGGGCCATCAGCCATTGCCAAAACCTCTCAGGCCAAGGTCTCGGCTTCTAAGGTGTCTCGTCGCGGCCGACCCAGGGGCCGTGTCATGGTGGCTGGAGGTGCTTTGGGGACGAAGCGCGCTACAAATGCAGCACCACTCAGCAAAGAACCGCAAGTTGCCAGTAAGCAGGACAAGACACGTTCCTCAACATCGGTGCATGCTGGTCGCGTCACAAAACCTGCATCGCGAGGTGGGCGAGGAAGAGGTCGGCCAAGAAAGAGTCTGTCATGAAAAACAAAAAAGGAAAACAACAAGTCCCAACAAAAGTAGTGCTAAATCGCTACGTGTGGCCGTTTGAGGCTCTTGCTACTTTGAGTGCCTACCATTCCGAGGTACATTTTTTTGTGTTTCTGATGCGCGCCGTATAATGCTCTGGAAATGGAATGGGATCTGGGTGCTCAGTGCAAGTTAAAGTGACAGTCTACTGGCTAGATTCTTGGCATCTAGTCGTCCTCGCAGCCATTTTGGTCGCACGATACAATGCTATCGTCGACGTTGCCTTGCGAGTGCCTTTTCAAAGAAGAAAAACATGGGAAAACAGTTAGTAGCGACTCTTTCAGCATCGAGCATTATCTACTCGGCTGGTCATTAACCTCTTTCACTAGATCGAACATGACTTTACAACGGGCTCATATGAATTCAAATCCTGGGTCGAGAATTTCTCACCATTATCCCCCTTTACCGCATAGCTTAAACTGGGTTTCATTTATTTTTCCTGGATCAATCATGCCTTGGCTGAATGAATGAAGACGGACCTCAGCATGGCGGGCCTAGTTGCTTCATGAGCGTTTAAAAGAGGCGCAAGTCCAAGGGATGGCGCGGCTGACGGTATTGGTTCAACGCTGCAGATATGTGCATGACTATCGGGAGTTTTATTCATTATCCCACGCCATTCGGTATATAGAATGGATAAATGCGTAGTTTTACAGAAAATAAAGTAGTAAAGATTACATCAAAACACATTCCTCACAAATAATAGGGCAGGAAAGCAAGATGGCTGGTGACCATCCCTGGCGTGTGAGGAGGCTACATCTAGATGACTCAATCGGGGACCTTGAACTGCACCACAAACGCTGCTGACCCACAAATTTCCATGTCAGTCCAAGCTCAATCCAAAAGTGCGGTGCGGTCTCCAGCTCACAGATCTTCATCATCGTCATCATCACGGCAAAGTCGTCTTTCTGTCCGTCTCATCGTTCTCACGCTTACAGCGCCCATTTCTCCTACCATGCTCTGCGGACGTGCTACGTGACTACAAGGCATACGCACATTTACTGCCGTACGACTCCGTCGGACGCTGCCATCGCTCGGGCTCTCTCCAACGCGGCCGCGGTACTATGTGTACGCAAAAACCGCAATGACCACGACCACCGAGCCCGCGGCAAAAAGACTGAAACGTGATCTAGGTGCCTCTTGCGCCGCTATCAAGCAGTCTGCATTTACGACACAACCGAGCCCGCCATCTGTCCGACGATCATCGACCATGGCAGCACCAAGGAGGACAATTGATTTGCTGCCTGCCGAACAGCTTCTACGGGAATTGTTGCTTGATTGCGCGCAGCACTTCCCGGGGCTCCAGATCTGGATCGCGGGGGGCTGGGTTCGCGACCGTCTTCTCGGCATCCCTTCCTCCGACCTCGACTTGGCGCTCAGCAAACTCACGGGGAGGGAATTCGGCGTCTTCCTGGAGAGCTTCTCGGCCAGGCCCGAAGTCGAGGCCAAATACCAGCAGAGGGCCGCCGAGCTGGGCATCCCGGATGCCCGGTTCAGCAGGTTCTACATTGTGGAGCGCAACAATGACAAGTCCAAGAAGCTGGAGACGGCCGGGGGGAAACTGTTCGGCCTGGATATTGACTTGGTCAATCTGCGGAAGGAGGTCTACGACGGCCAGAGCCGGACCCCTAGGATGGAGTTTGGCACCCCCGAGGAGGACACGTTCCGACGCGATGCGACGGTCAACGCGCTGCTGTTTGACCTCGAGAAGCAGGAGGTTGTGGATCTGACAGGCAAGGGTCTCGAGGATCTGGACAAGAAAATCATGCGGACGCCTCTCGATCCGCGCCAGACCTTTATGGACGACCCGTTGCGTGTGCTGCGGCTGATTCGCATTGGCAGCAAGCTCGGCTTTGCTCTCGACCCGGAGGCGATGCGCTATATGAAGGACGAGGACATACAGCAAGCACTCGAAACCATGATCACGCGCGACAGAGTCAATATCGAAGTATTCAAAATCATGAAGAGTCCGAGCCCGGAAATTGCGTTTCAGCGGCTCTTCGAGGCCAACCTGTACACGCCCGTCTTCATCCGCCTTCATTCGCCCCTACTGCCCGTTCTGCAGACAACGTGCTCGTTGGCGTCGTCGCCACAATGGCCAGCCACCTGGCCGCGGGCGTACCAGCTCCTCACCTTCCTGCTCAAGGACGACAGCCATCTAGGAAAGATGGTCCAGTCGGAAACTAACGCAGATTACCTCTGGACCATGGCTGCCTATGCGCCCCTGTCCGGGCTCCGACATGGCAAGCTACGAGAGGCGGTCGAGGAGGCCAGCATTGCGCTGCGGACGCCCACCAAAATCTCCAAACTGCTTGAGAGCGCGCTGCGAAACCTGGACTCGATACAGGAGATTGTGCGTGCCGTTGCAGATCAGCCAGAACGTCCCCCGCTCAGGAGCGTCGTCGGCATGGCTATCCGATCGTGGGGCTCCACGTGGACCACGCAGGTGACGTATGCGATGCTGGCTCTGGTGGTTTCGTCGTCTCCTCAGGAATCGTCTCTAAGGGGTAGTTTGGCTCTACACCAGAATGGCCAGCAGGAACAACAACACGATCGCCAACACAGTCAACAACAAGAGAAAGAACAAGAACCACAGGAACAAGAACAACAACAACAACAAAACACCAAAACGAATATACCCCCAGAAGCATCAGAAACAATCATCCACCAATACTCCCTCTTCGCCAAATACGTATGGGACACCTCCCTCCAGGATGCGCACCTCCAGCGACCAATCCTGGATGGCCACCAGGTCCAACAGCTGTTTGGGCTCCAAAAGGGGGGCAAGTTCCTCAAGACGGCGCTGGACGGTCTGGTAGAGTGGCAGTTTGACCACGCGGATAGTGGAGTTGAGGAGGCGAAAGCGTGGCTGGTGGGTCGAAAGGAGGAGTTCGGGATTCCATGATGGGGAGGTGTCCGTGATGTGCTGTTTTGAAATACTTTTCAGCTAACTGGTGATGAATAAGAGAAAGAAAGGAGAACAAGGAACGAGGATAGGGAATTGGTCATAGCTACTGGAGAGAAGGGGGATTGTTGACGTGCATTCAAGTCTCGTAGATGCTTTCTCGTGTCGTCAACAAAAGAGCCTTTGCAATTCATTGTGTTTCGTCCGTGGTTGTTCGTCCGTTCTTCATCGTCTCAACTCTGTAGTTCTCTTCCTGGTTCCGTTGCCTCACGCCGCCGGACGCATCCACCCCCTGCAATACCCCCAACTCTCGACTCCCTTCGCTGTCAAACATGCACTGCGTTCCCGACGCCCCCAGCGCGTTCATCTACGGTCGTGGAACGCAAACTCACATACCGCCGACTATACCTCGAGTATTTGTGGGATTGATCCAACCTCTAGGTTGTTTATGAGGAGGCAGAGGCGCAGATGGCATGTGTGCGGTTTTATTACAAGCCTTTATTTATTAATTATTATTATTTTAAAGCGCTTATTATGGCTATCTAAGCTTCTCTTTTTATCATATAAAGAGTCTATAAAGATACTTAAGGTTAGCTTTTATATTATTATTATTTGTGGCTTTTATTTTATTCAAGCCTATACTAATACTAGTTTAAATTCATAAAAAAAAAGAAAAAAATAATAATAATGATAAATATCATAAATTAGCGTGTGTTCTTCCCGAGCTTTGGAGAAGATGAGGATATCGTCAAGATACAAAATATTTTATTTTCCCTTTGGATTCAAATAGTACTCCGCCAGAGCCGCAGACTGCTGTGGCAACTACTGTGTCCACCGTGGCATCTAGAGCTCGATGCCGGCCTCGGCCAGTTGCAAGCCGTACTTCTTGAGACGGATGGTGATGAAACCAGTCGTCTCTGCGGGGCCAAAAGTGGTGAGAGAATCCACGGACGCGTCCTCCTCCGAGTAGGGCTTCTCCTGGGATGTACGGCCCAGGACATAGGCGTTGCCCTTGAACAGTTGGAGGCGGACCTCGCCGTTGACCCGCTGCTGAGAGAAACCAAGACTCGGCTGCAAAAAGGCTCGCTCTGGGCTAAAAGTACAGTTCGTTGGAGAGCAGTTCTGACCATTGTTTGCTCAGATTGTCGCGGGCACGGCCGTCGAGAACCAGGCCTTCGATGGAGATGTGGGCGAGGCGGAGAATAGTCATGGCCGGGCTGTTCTAGCAACCTCGGCTCTTGAGACCAATGAACCTGTTCTTAACGATATTGACACGTCCGATTCTATGCTCCTTACCAAGAGCATTGAGCAGGTTAAACAGCTCTGGTGAATTCGTGACAGTCTTCTAAGGTGTGGCGACCTTGACGGGGAGGCCCTCGTCAAATTGCATAGTGACGTTAAGAGGAGTATCGGGGGCCTTGAGCGGGCTGACAGTGCGCGTCCACATGTCTTCGGGTGGTGTTACGTTGGGGTCCTCGAGCATGCCGGCCTCATATGAGCAGTGGGCCAAGTTATCATCCATCGAGTACGGCTTGGCCTTGGTCGAGGTTACAGGAATGCCCTTCTCGGCGGCATAGTCAAGAAGATCATTGCGTCCTTGGAATCTCTGGTAAAAGAGAGGATCGCGCCACGGGGCGATGACCTTGATGGCAGGATTGATGGTCAAATATGCCAACTCAAAGCGCACTTGATCGTTGCCCTTTGTGGTGCAACCGTGCGAAACAAAGTCGCAACTTTCTTTCTCGGCAGCCTTCATCATCCCGCGTGCAATGACAGGACGGGCCAAGCTGGCACCCATGAGATATTGGTCCTGGTAGATGGCATTGCATTGCAGGGCCTTCCAGCACAGTTCGTCAATAAAGACCTTCAATGATCATCCTGGTAGCTCCAATCTGGAGAGCTTTCTTTTCCACAGCAGCCCAGTCCTCCTCCTGGCCGACGTTGGCCAAATAGCAGACAACTTCATATTGCTGCTCCAATAACCAAGCCACCCCCCCTCCCCCCCCCCTTTTGGGCTTGAGCGGCCCCCTTTTATGTTGATACAAAACGTTGGTTACGGGGATGAGAATATTAGTATGAAAGATTCTTCTGTCAGAGTTCGTATAGATGGGCATGGACTTGGCAAGTCTGGATACTTTTGCATTTTAACATGTGATTGTATTTATATTAGCTTCTTATTTATATATATATATGTTCTCTCTACTTCTACTTCTTCCATTCTTCCACTCTCCTCTCCATTTTACCAGCATAAATAATACAAAACACATCAAAAGCTAGACTCCCTCCAACTCCGCCAAAGACCACCCACTCATATCAAGGCCCAAAAGTCCCCCGCCTCCAGAACAAGAACACCCTTCAATTTATACGCTAGAGGCTCAAGGCTTTCCCATGCCTCCAACGGCATCTGCGCTGTCTTCGTTGCGTGATTCCATGTAGCTTGAACATCAAGACGCCGGTCGCTCTTAACTTATCTTCGGTCTTATCCATGGTTCTATTTACATGAGAAGACAAAGACAAAAACAAAAACTAGCTGAAAGAACCTACTCCCACATAAACAGTGTACATCCCCTAGAAACGCCGTGACAAGTCAAACAACCCGCTAATAGCATCAAGACAACGAGTCAGTCTCACCACGAAATACCTTCCAAACAAACCCTCCTCTTTCACAACACCACGCCCATCACCAAAACACCACCTCTAATAACTCACTCCACTCTCCATCCATTCCATTTGGTCGATAAAGGAACATCACTTCTGCAAACTTCGCCTCATCACCCGCAGGACGGATCCGAGCTGCGTGGATGCGGCACCATTCCGGCACGGCGGCTGGGCTCTCCGCGTGCGCCTCGTCCAGAGACTCTTCTTCTAACTGCATAATACGACGCCCAATAGCAGCATGCATCCCGGCTGAATGCACCTCTTCGAAGCGAGATGCCTCGTCTATCAGCGCAATGGCGCGGCGACGTATCCGTGAACTGCGGCACTTGCAAGCTGTGATGTAGAGAGGCTGAACGATGGCTGCCGTATATGTGTATGCCACTTCGGGGGGTGGACAGAGCGATACATCCTTCGGACGCCGCATCGCGAGGATGCGATCTTGTTCCTGCAGTAAAAATGCTGAATAGTCCACAATGGCTGAAAATTCATCAAGCAACGTATCGTAGATGGTCTCTTCGGCATACAAAGACTTGGTGCTGAGAATGATGCCCGTAAGAAACCTCATACGTAGGTACGCGTCTTCCGATGAAGAATATGCGACATATTTCGGGGATGCCATTGTGTCGGGAGGTAGAATCTGCGCATAATACTGCCGAAGCTCTTCGTCTAGTCTTTTGGCTTCGAGAAATAAATCAAGCGGCACGATTCCCGGATGCTGCTGGCTATGGACATCTGCTTTTGTTTGGAAAAAAAGAAGCAAGTTGTTAATCATGTACGTTAGCTCCGTATCTAGCTCGTGAAAGGTCCTGTCGGGAACGGCGGGGGGAACGGCATTCTCTGGTGGTAGCGTTACGCCCAGGAATTTGGAGGCGTAACGATCTAGTCTCACGAGGATGCACGCAAGATTACCGTCCACTAAGTAGAACAAATAAGAAAAAGGTTTCGTCAGAAAAAAACATGGAATATGAAAGTATGTCATTTTCTTGTCGAGATGGAGAGTACGAATGAACGAAAGAAAATGGGGGAGTTTGTATATTCTCGCCTTTGTAGAGGCGATTGTTCGCTGACCTTGGAAAGTTTCCTGCCGCAACATCTCCAAGCAAAATTCCAGGTGAGAGAGGGCCGATTCCAATTCGTCCATGATGAGCTCCAAGCAAATGTATACCAAGTCGCACAATACAGCCACAATGGACGACCTGCAAAATTCGTCAAAGCCTTGTTCGTCCTGCAACGTCCGCTGGCTCATGTCGTGAGTGCAAATGAAAGCTCGCACACTCTCGTCAAGATCCGTTTCTTGCGGCGTCCATGCCACCATATTCATCTTTGCCTGGGTATACGTCCGGCACAGAGCAGTAAAAGTCATCAGAGCACCCTCAAAAACAGGCTTTGCCATGGCAGCCTGCTTCAACACGGTATCCCAGAGCGGTCGACTCAACTCGCCCACAATGCAGTGTATGAGGCTATGGCGCAAGGTTTGTGTTGAACGCGCGTCTATGCTGTGTACTTCGCCACGAGTGGGAGTCGGCTGAAAATGAGAAATTGTCAGGGGGGGGATGAATGTTATGGCGTTGGAGTTGTTTCTGACGGCCTGAGGAGATACGCCATCACACTGGCGACCGGTTTTGTCACAATTCTGGCATGTCGGCCAGGTCTCGTCGCAGCGGACTTTTCGGATTCTAGACAACGTATGTGAGGAGTATTCTCTTTTGATTTTTGTCTTTTCTTTTCTTATTTCTTTTTTGACTGTTGAGCAATAGTAAGGCAGACAGAGAGTTATAATCTGCCTACAAGAGAAAAGGATTCTAACGCACTTGCATGTTTTGCATCCAAACTTGGTCTTTGTATAGCGCCTTCTTTGCTGCCGTTTTTGTTCTGTTCCGATATTCATTGTCGGAGTTGTTTGGTGGTCCATTGATTCATGGATAAGGCAATCGACAATGGAATACTTGTATTTGATTCCAAGAAAAATAGTGTATGAAGAATGATGCTGGTCTTGAATTTTGTCTTCACCTTTTCTGATTCTTTTCTTTTTCTTTCTTTCTCTTTCTTAACATTTAAAAAGGTGCAAGACGGGAACGAGAGTAGGCAGAAAATATCAAATCAGTTTGGTATCCTCACCAGAGCCAGCAATGGCTGAGGCTCCAGGCTCAACAGTCATAGATAACTGCAGCATCAAGCATTGTTGGAAGCATTGAAACGCTAAGCTGGAAGCAGGATAAATTACCGAGGCCTGGCGTCCAGCTTCGCCGACCAGCTTCGCCCATCATCTGCTCGACCAAGAGCCGATTGTACAGTGGTGGGTCATGAGGAATTCCAGAACGTTTTACACCAAACTTATATGGCGAAATGTTTGGAATTACCAGAACCCACTGTACCATGTGGCCAAGATGACAGCCTAAAGTTCATAAGGCAATCCTTGAAACTGGGCCAGGAGCGAGAGTGCGAAGAAAAAAGGGATGTGGAAAGCTCGACTCTCATAAACAGTTGGCCTCGTCCGAAACCCACCTTTCTGTGCCAACTGGCTTGTTTAGGAATTTTTCCGCCAATTCTTTTTCATTTTGAAACGTGTTTTCTTTTTTGCTCCGGCGTGGAATACCAACATTTGACAGCCAATCCAGTCGCCATATATCATCAATACCAGGGAAGCCGGTCGTCTAGCCACGTTTTCGGTACCAACGTACAAAGCGGAGAAAGGCTTCTCAAAACTCCCCTGTACATGTGCTGGGCCAGACGAGGCTAGGCAGGTAGGGAAATGGGACGAAATTGAGATCAGAACCCCGACAGGTTCGGACGGTTCGGTAGCGACTGTAGTGCCGGCCCTTTTTTTTTTGCGTCATGCCGGCGGGATTTTTGATTTTTATCGCCGCAAAATGAAAAGAAGCGGGAATCTGGGTAAAAAGCGGGTTGGGTTTTTTTTGTTCTCGCTTGACTGGTTCACATCCGCGTGAGGACTACAGATGTGTATGCATAGTACGAACATGATGCCACTGATGGTCCCCACGAGAAATCACAGGCAAAAACGAGGTGGTCAGGACTGGGAGCGACCTCCATCTTCCGCAGGCAATCCATGCATCATCGTCTGACGACGGACGGGCCCCAGCTTTCCACCCTGCCGCATCGAATGTCTGCAAGATCTGTCTCATATTTGTCGTACTTTAAGCGTGAAATTTACCCGGGCTTAGCAAGGCAAAAAGGGCATCGCCTTCCAGGCACATGGTACGGTACGGGAGAGGGTTGGCATCAAAGTCAAACAATTGAGCGGTATATCCGGCATTAGCCTGAGGTCTAACGGCTTCGTTTGCGCCGGCCCGGGGGAGCGTGCCACGAGAGGGCTATCGGCATTTGAATGTCGTCGATGAATGTTGGATGTTCCCACTCCGTTCCCACACGCTCGTGTTCACACCCTGACACGGCCCTAGTTTCGAATAGTATTCCCACGAGAGGCTAGCGTCATCTACGGTGGTCTGCGGTGGTCCAGGGGGTGGTACGCGGCCGGTGGGCATGATGACTGCGAACTGGTAGTCGCACGACATATAGAATGAACTGCACTGCACTGCACCTTGATGATGAGCCGCAAAAAGATAAGAATATTTTGGAGCGCAAACATGACATTTGACGACGGAGAACTGGCGAGTTGTCATCGTAAAGTAGTTTGTGTCATGGAGGCGGTACTTCACAGACAGACAGCAGGTTGCCGCGATGCACCTGCCCAATTTCTATGTAATCTCACAATCCGACCAATAACCACGGGCCGCGGGCCACCAGTGCCCGTCAGGTCCGTCAGGTCCGTCAGATCCGTCCGTTAAGAGGCGAGAAGATGCGTCATGGACTCATTAATGCGTAACGGGGCCCCTTGAGTCTTTGAAGTTGACACTGTTGACACCTGTCAGCGCCGATTCACAACCGAAAAGGGCCGCACAGCCATGGGCAAACGCTGCTTCCCAAGTGTCCGCCATCGCACCATCCATCATCCCGGTTCTTTAGACTGATGCTACGAGCTGCACTTGTCTAAGCTACATCGTGAGCTTACGCTCTACACGTGATGCATTCTCTTGACAACAGTGCGTCCTCCACCAGCCACGCAGCTCTCAACACTAGTGCCCGGTATGTTCATGCCTCCACTACGACAGAACCATCTGGTTGTCTGTCGTTGGCCTCATATACCTCACATTCACTGACCCGGTTTCACAGCCAGCACAATTCGCTTTCACTTTTCAACTTCACTCGCCCCATCCGCATAGCCCACCATGTTGATTCGTTCATTCACTTTCACAGGCCCAGACTGCCACGCGCGTCTCGCCCCCTTCTCTCTCTCTCTGTCCACGCGCAGCTGCGCGTCTCTCGTTTACATATGTTTGTTTTGCTTGTCCCGTGTCAAACACTCGCTTACACCGCGACCTGTCTTTGATGTATTTGATGTCTCTGAAGATTGGCTTTTTTTCTCTTCATTTTTTCTTCTCTCTTTCCAATCCAAGACTCTTGTCAACATCTCTAACTCATTATCCAATATTAAAAACTGCATCTTTGAATTTTCCGTCCCTGGAATGATAGTGAATGATGGCATATAACAGTCTCAAGGTTGACACCTGTCACAGGGAGACTGCTTCATGTGGTGAGCAGTGTTGCCCGTCTTGAAAGTTTCTATTAGTAGATTCACGTTGATTGACCTCTTTCGATTCTACACAGAAGGAGGGCTATATGCTTCAAGGAACTACCTTGCATCGAATCCGCCATCAACAAAGTCAGACTGGCTCACCAATGTAGATGCTCCTGCTGCATTTGAAGCGAATCAGAGTCTTGGAAGTCTGCTCAACTGGGATCAGATACGACATGGTTGGCCATCTACCGCTCCTGCTGCTCCTACGTTGCCAGCGAGTACAGGACGTTTGGCTTCATATTCAGCCTCTTCCGGCTCAGCAAAGGAATCAGCATCGACCTTGGCTCTGACATTGCATTCATCTGACCCTGATGCTCAGAAATCCATCTCGGGCCCGTTGCAGGTCAAGAAAGATGACTTGATCTGTCATATTCCCCAACTCCAATCTCACAACATGAATCGTATCATTCCACCAACTTCGACGACGAATGAAATTCATCATCATAAAGACTCCTCCCACGGGACGAAATTACCTTCTGCTCATCAATTTTCGGAGGTTCAATCTCAAAATAGGAGAATTCCGAGCTCCTCTGCCTTACATTTGAACAGCGGACCTGGTCAATCAAACTCTTCCTACAACAGCTTGATACCGCCGCATACTACTCCTCTTCATGCTTCAAAAACCTTCTTGACCAGTCCCTCCCGACATCGCTCGCTCAACGATCTGCACCTAACCACATCCATGGCTCCTCCGTCTGCCATTATCCGTCCCAAATCCAACCCCCTCAGTGGCACTTCGCGTTTTATCCCCCCCGGTCTCATACCCTTGAACTCTGTGGCCGATTTCAAAAGCGGCCTCCATCTCCAAAAGGTCGGCAATATTCCCAATTTTTACAACAACAATGTCAAAATACACATGAATAATGGCCATGGTAGCAACAGCAATAGTAGCAACAACAACATCATCATGAATCGCAACACCACGCTTCCTACGACCGAATCAAGATTCGTACCCATGCTGTCCATTACCCGTCCCGACCGAACGGGCAGGGACTTCACCCCCTTCCTGCAGCAAAGCGCCCACCATGGCGCAGCTTCCCTCAAATTCTCTCCCCGTTACCACGGCATGCATACGGAGAACAATGCCAGCATGGAACATCTTCCCCCCGAGCAAAACTGCGCCCTCTGGCTCACAAATCTCCCTCCTGATATTCGTGAGCGAGAACTTCTCGCCTCCATCCGCAACGTGGGCCGTATATACGCCACATTTATCAACTACCCTGACGGTCACGCCCATGCCACGTCTGCCGCAAAGCTCGTCTTTTTTACGCCCCAGGCCGCGCAAAAACTCCTCGTCTATTGTACACTTGTGCAGCCAATGGTGATACGAGGTCATCGTGTGAAAATAGCGCTCAACAGAATTAAGTACGCCAAGAATAGTATGGACAACAACGAATCACGCGTCTTGATCATCACTGGGCACCGGGAATTCGTCAACGAGGCCAGTCTGACGGCGTTCTTCCAGGCACGGTTTCAGTTTCAGATTGACGAGGCCATCACGTTGGTTACGCACAAGGAGCGCGCCGTGGTGGAGTACAAGTTTGGGAGCTATCGATGTCAGGCGCAGATGGGCATGAAGGCTTTGCTGCTGGATAAGCCTGCAGGACTGGAAATGGTTGAATACGGAGCTGATCCATGCGAGGTTGGCAGTGAGACGACGTCCTTTACCGTTGCTGGAGAGCGGATCCAGGGCCGAGGGCTGTTGCTCAAGGAGTAGGTGGTAAAGCTAAACTCGCGCGCGTGTGAGATGATTGTTCTGTTTAATTTTTCTTCGAGTTGTGGTGCTCAGTTGTATGTTTGTGCTTGTGTTGTGCTTCATCTGCTCTGCTTATTTGCGGGAATTGCGTATGTAAGGAACTCAGGGTCACTAGGCTAACGAAGTCCATGTTGGAAACACATGAAGACGAGCTTGGCCACGATGGAATCTGCTCAAACGATAAAAGGTCTGTGATTTTTTCGCGGTACATTGTACTTTGTTTCTGCCTTTGTTGATTTCTTTGTACTCAGTTTATTAACCTCTGTTGGACACACGATGAAATGGAATGTGCTAAGAGTAGTACGTGAGCTTTTGTTCTTTCTTTCTTTCTTTTTTTTTTAAATCTTTCCCTTTCCTTTCTTAACTAGTTTTTCTTTTTTCCTTTTAGGATTTATAGTAGTGTGTACGTGTATATTACAAAAACGAGGCCAACCCAGAAAACAGAACCCCAAATAAAGGACATTATGAAAAGTGTATTATGACCATGGACTTGCTTGCGTCCCCGGCGCTCCCAAAAAGACCTACCATACGCAAAGTCAATTAATAATCGTGTGAAATGCACAAATCCCTCTTTCCAGTCATTGCTTCTTCATGTTACAAAATGATATATGCTCTTCCAGTCCCCAGCATCGACATTCCCATCCCGCGCTTGTCCTTAAACAGACTAGGCTAGACGTACAGTCGAGGAAAGAAGCCAAAAAAAAAAAAAAAAGGTTAATT